>OY720441.1:201737518-201918101 GCA_963082915.1 Dolichopus griseipennis | reverse complement strand
GGCACGATAACTCGAAAAATAATGGAGCTATCTTGATGAAATTTTAACTGTAGGTTACTAGGACTGAAAGTACGGCGGGGATTGCATATGGGCGAAATCGGCCCATGGGTTCGGATTCTGGACCTTTTAATCGGTTTCAGGCTAACGAACAAATAAAAAATCACGGTAACTCAACAACTATTGACGCTATCTTCATCAAATTTGTGCTGTAGGTTACTAGTAATGAAGATACTTCGGGAATTGCGTAAGGTCGGGATTGGACCATGGGTTCGGAACCTAGAACTTTTTGATCGAATTTAGGCCAAACGAGCATAATTCCGAAACCAATGAAGATAGAAACTCCAAATTTAGTATCAGGATGTCCCTTCCTATTTCTTAAGTGTCTTGTGAATTTGGGTCCCATTGGAGTAGTGGGTCGGGGACCAGCCACACATTTCCGAAGACCTTAAAGCATATCTTTAAAATTAAGAAAGATAACAACTTGAAAAAATGTAGAAGCTTCCAATTTGCCACAAGGGTGTTCTTTACTATCTCTTGCGTGTTCCCCTAATTTGGGATCAATTGAGTGGTGGTTCTGTACCCCTCTCTGACCTACCAAGTTTTAAAGGCTTATAATAGAAATTACTAAAAACAGTTACTTAAAATTAGGATAGACCGTTCAAATTGTGTACAAGGGTTAACTAGTACTATAAGTACAGCGCGGACTATATAAGGGCGAAATCAGCCCAACGGTTCGGATTCCGGACCTTTTAATCGGAGTCAGGGCTAACGAACATATATAAAAAATCAACTCAACAACTAATGAGGCTATCTTCATGAAATTTGTGCTGTAGGTTATTGGTAATGAAACTACGGCGGTGATTACGTACGGTGAAGATTGGACAATGGGTTCGGAACATAGAACTTTTTGATCGAATTTAGGCCAAACGAGCATAATTCCGAAACCAATGATGATAGAACTTCCAAACTTGGTATCAGGGTGTCCCTTCCTATTTCGTAAGTGTCTTTGAAATTTGGGCCCCATTGGACTAGTGGGTCGGGGACCAGCCACTCAGATCCGAGGACCTTAAAGCATATTTTCGAAATTAATAAAAATAGTAACTTGAAACAAATGTAGAAGCTTCAAATTTGGCCCAGAGTGTTCTTTACTATTTCTTGCGTGCCCCCCTAATTTGGGATCAATTGGAGTGGTGGTTCAGAACCTCTCTTAGACCCCCCAATGTGTAAAAGCTTATCATCGAAATTAATAAAACTAGTAACTTAAAATTAAGATAGAACGTTCCAATTGTGTACAAGGGTTAACTAGTATTGAAAGTATGACGGGACTGCATATGGGCGAAATCGTGCCATAATTTCGGGTTCTGGAACCTTTGAAATGTTCAAGGACTAACAAACATATATCATAAAAACACCATAACTCAAAAAATAATGTCGGTATTTTGATGAAATTTAAACTCTAGGTTACTAGTAATGAAAGTACCATGGGAATTGGTTGTGGTCGAGTTTAATTTCGAAGCCAAAGAATATATTTCATATGTCCTATGTGTCTCCGAAATCTAGACTTAATTGTAGTGGTTCAGCTATGTTCAAAGGTTCTTGCTGCATTTATGTAAAATTTATTTTTATATTTAAATAAATTATATGAAAAGGTCCAAATTTGTAATTGTACTTTAGAAATACATTTATTGCATATTTTGCGTTTATAAGCTTTTTTATTAGGTATATAATCTAAGCATTTAAAATAATTGCAATTTTTAAAAATTTGGATTATTAAATATATTATGCTTTGATTATCTTTTTATCACAAAATTTAATAATTAGAATTTTTTCATTTTGTAATTGAATTGAAATAAATATATTTTCATTTATTTCAAGTTTGTTTGTTTTTTAATATTTTCAAATAGATAAATTAGTAAGAATTTGTAATATTTTTTAATAGATAGTGTAATTAGAAAATGTTTTTAGTATTATAAAGTTAATTTGATTAGCTATGTCTTACGATCAAATTAATAACAACATTTATGGTGTTAAAATGACTTATGGATATGTCCTTAAATTTGAACCAAATAGGTGTAGGGTATTTCTAAGTCGGTTACACCGACTTACTGTTTCTTTACTTGTTTTAAACTACTTTTTATGAAACAAATTTTTTGTTATGTTATTGTTAACTACTATGTATAACGTAAACAATTTAATTAACAATTGTAAAATTAAAAACATGTAAATAAATTTTTTTATATCATATCAACTAATGTAATTGAAATATAATTGAAAAAATTTGAATTAGAAAAAGAATTATAACATTCTTGCAAATTACTTAGTATTTGCAAAATTTGATTTAATAGAAAGTAGTTTACAAAAACGTAAAAAATTTTGTTTTGATTAATCAAATTATAATATATTCGGTTAAAAACGTTGAACTGAATGATTTAATTGGATTTGTATTTTTTGCTGATAACTTTCAACAGAGAACTCCAGGTTGAATGAATTTTAAGCCTGCAAGTCAGTAAAATTCGAAGACATTTGGGAGCTAATCAGCAAAATTTTCCAAAGTAATTCGGAGGGCCTGAATACCGATTCATTTCAATTAACGACTACAACTGTGCGGTTACCTTCTGGAAATGGAGGAAAGAGGAATTATTTCACTTTTAATGCAGAGAGTTTAAAAAGAAAAGGCATTATTGTCATAAAAAATAGTGATAATCTTTGCTTACCCCGAGCTATTGTAGAAGGGAAAGCATTTATAGATGGGGACATTAATTTTAAAAGAATTCGCCAAGATACAAAGAAGATGCAGAAAATCTTGCATTACAGCTAATGACAAAAACAAAATTAAATATAGTTGGAGGTGCAGGAATTTCCGAACTTAAAAAAATACAGGATCATTATCGGGATAAATATAATATCGTTGTTTACGATTATGCAAACAACAAAAATATAATTTTTAAAGTGAAAAACAATGACAAAAAGATTGATTTATTATATTATGAAAATCATTTTAATGTTATTATTTCGCTGACACTGGTTTTTGTATTAACCATTACTGTGAAACATGTAATGTAGGCCATGCTAATTATCATAATTGTGAAGGTATATGTATTTGCTGTCGACAGTCTCCTACATGTAATAATATACCAACAACTATTTCATGCAATTTTTTGCAACTATTTGCAAAAGATCATTTTGAGGTGAAAAATGTTTTGGGAATCATAAAACAACTACTACATGCCAAAAAGTCCACAAATGTTTAGTTTGCTTTAAAACATATTTTAAAAAGAATAATTCACCACATAAATGCGATACTGTTTTTTGTAAAAGTTGTAACAAAAATGTAGAAAAAAATCATTTTTGTTAATTTAATGTGGATAAGTGCAAGCCAAAAATTAATGATTTTGTGTTTATCTTTTACGATCTAGAAACAATGCAAGAAAAAAAGTTAGGTCAAAACAAAAATGAAGATATTAAATTACACCAACCAAATTTATGTGTTCTTAACTCAAAATGTCTTCATTGTATAAAAGAAGAGAAGTTAAGTTTTTGTTCTAAATGTTGTTTAAGAACAACAATTTTTGACAAAAATGTAATCTCAAATTTAGTTGATTACATTTTTAAAATGGCTGGAAAATTTAAGCAATTTGCTGTAATAGCTCATAATGACCAAAGTTTTGATCAACTAAATTTGAGATTATATTTTTGTCAAACAAGTTTTGTCAAACAAAACAAGTTTTTCAATTCCACGGGTGCTATTTTCATGGTCATCCAAAATTTTTTCCATATAAGGGAAATGAATCAATACAAGGAAACATTTGATATTCTTGATATGAGATTTGAAAATACCATAACAAGAACAGAACGATTAAAATCATTAGGATATGAAGTGATTGAAATGTGGGAATGTGATTTCAGAAAACAATTTATAGAAGAAGAAGATGAAATGTCATATCTTATAAATAAAATTTAATTTATTTAAAAACCGTTCCTTAGAAACCGCGAGATGCTTTTTATGGAGGTAGAACTGGGAACACTTTTATGTATAACAAAGCGAAAGAAAATGAGAAAATAAAATACATAGATGTTTGTTCATTATATTCGTATGTCTGCAAATATGGGAAGTTTCCAGTAGGACATCCTGAAGTTTTAGTGGGTCATGAAATATTTTCTAAAGTTAATTTAGAAAATATTAATGGTTTAATAAAATGTGATATTCTCCCACCAACTGATTTGATTCATCCTGTTCTTCCAATAAAACAAATTAATTGTTCCACTTGCAGCCTTCGAACATATCAAGATGAATGTCATCATTCTGAAAAAGATAGAACTCTTACAGGACTTGGGATATAGACGAAGTTGTAAAAGCTATAAAAACAGGGTATAATATAATCGAAATTCAAGAAATTTGGAGTTATCAGGTACAACAATACAACAAAAACAACTGCGAACCTGGGTTATTTACAGATATGATGGACAAATTTCTTAAAACTAAACAAGAAGCTTCAGGATGGCCTGAAGATTGTAACACAGAAGAATTAAAACAAAATTATTTAGATCAATTTTTCCAACAAGAAAATATTAAGCTTGATACCGAAAACATTTGCAAAAATCCTGGAAAAAGTTCATATAGTAAGCTTATATTCAATTCTTTTTGGGGAAAATTTGACAACGAGAAAACCAGACAAAAACGCGAATAAAAAAAAATTCAGCTACTTTTTATTCTATTTTGACAAATCTAAGCAAAGATGTATTGCACATAATGATTATCAATTCTGAAACAGTTTTAGTTAACTGGAAATATAAACATGAAGAGTTAGATTCAGTAAACGTATGTATTGCAAGTTATACAACTGCACAAGCTCGTTTAAAATTCTATGAATATTTGGAAAATTTACAAGAACTAGTTTTATATTATGACACTGATTCCGTCATATATGTGTCAAAAGAAGGTGAATACGAACCTGCTTTAAGAAATTTTATCGGAGATATGACTAATGAACTAGAGTCATATGGGTCTGACAGCTATATAAAAGAATTCGTTAGCGGTGGACCAAAAAATTATGCATATGAGGCATTTTCTTCTGACAAACAAAGTGAGCTGGTAGTTTTTAAAGTAAAAGGAATTCAATTGGATTATAGTAATTCAAAATTCATTAATTTTGAAAAAATTAAGGAAATGGTTTTGTTGAACAATAATGAAGGCGTGAATATTTTATACAAAAATTTTAGAAGAACAAATGATCATAGAATAATTACAGTACCTGAATCAAAAATATACAGACTGAAAGCAGAAAAACGTAAATTTTATGAAAATTATAGTTCTGCACCGTTTGGATTTAAAAAGAAAAAATAAAGTTTTTTAAAAAGAAATTTATCAAATGTTTATTATTTTTTATGTAAATTTATGTAGTCGTAAACTGGTTCCTTCCATCAGCGCCTTTGCGTTTTCCTAGCCATTTGCAATTTTTCCTTAATTCATCTATAGTCACATCCCTCTTTACGCATGGACAATAAAAAATTATTTTATCTATTTCCATTCGACAACATAAATACTTATAATAATTGAACCGAACCTGCCCACAGTTTACCAAGCCTGCTAATGCCATTGATTTTAACATTGGTGGGTTTATGTTGCTTTTTACTTCTGAATTACAACATTTTCAAGCATGCATTTTTATATCAATAAAAGCTTATTAGACAAAGAAATTAATTTTAAAAGTAAAAAAATGATAAATTAATTATTGTTGTTACAATATTTTATTTAATAGATGTAATATATGGGTGTTCTAGGAAACAATGTTAAGAGAATTATTTTAAATTGTCCTAGTAGAAAATTTATTTTAAAAAGTATAAAAGAAAAGGAAAAATTTTTATTTTCATCAGTTGAGTTCTATACAGTTGCTTTAACAGTTCTAAAAATAAAAAACAATAGTAAAAAAATGGTAAGTAGTTTTTAAAAATTTTTTTTTTTAATAATTCTATAATTAATTATTTATATTTTTAATTATTTTTTTATTCTGTTTTAACTTAGGCATTCTTAGGCAGCCTTATTGCATTGGGAAAAGGAGAAAAGGAACAATATAAAATAATAGATGCTTTAGAAAAGAACTTTGAGTATGAAGTAAAGGAATGGAAATTCCTTAATACCAGAAAAGCTCAGAGAGTGGTTCTCTGCACTGTTAAACATACTAGAATGGGGGAATCACCTACTATAACATTTTTTATGCCGGAGCAATTCTCCAAAAAAAATTACATCTGAAAAAGAGTTAAAGGAGCTGAATAGCAGCTTATTTCATTTTTCATTTTAAGTTTTTGGGACGCGACCCAAATAAATGGAATATGGCTATGTTTGAGATAATTCCTATTAAGAGTTAAGAATCTTAAATAAAAATTATGTAAATAAAAAAAATTAAAAAAAAATATTTAAAAATTCAACATTTTCGTTTTTATTTAAAATTTATTTTGCTTTTTATTTCATATTTGTTTTTTTTTTTCTTTACAAATATACCTTTTACCTTACATATATAATACTTAGAATTATAAATAGAAAAAAAGTTAAAATAAAACAATTTTAGAAATTAAACTACTTTGTTTTTTATTTAAATTTTTTATATTCTTATTTTAAATTTGTTTTACTTTACAGATATTATTTAGGTATAGGGGACTTGGACATTCTCCCATAGCAGAGAAGGCTTTCTGTCACCATTCCTGTGGTCTGTGGCGACAGAGGTCTGGGGCTTTCGCAAAGCAATTCGAATGTCAAGGTAATTTAAAAGTAATTTGGGAGTGTTGAAAAAATTTACATGTAATTTTCCCATTATTTCTACTATTGTAGAATTGTTGTATAATTTTTGTCTTGATTTAGAACCAGAATTTGGATTTGGAATCATTTACATTTGGTTTATACAAATCCCAACCAGATGCTTCCAGATGTGTTTGACTGGAATCTGTACCATCATTTAGTAAAGTTGTTAAGTATGCTTTATAATGGTATAAGGAGTCTGAAGGAGTGATGTTTTTTCCATTAAGAGTTACGTTACATTGTTTAATTAAAGAGTGTAATAAATTATTTACAACACTGGGCTGCGGAGCTGCTTTTGCATCAGTTCCGTTTCCTACTTTATCATTTGCACTCCAAACTGATCCATCTTTTTTCAATATTTTAATTTTAAATTTGTTGTAGGTTGACGATAAATCTCGATGTATCTCCATTTCCAAGCGAAACAAATTCAATAGTTGACGGTGACGCCTCTAAAGAAGCTAAAGGATTGTATGTTACCTCTTCTGATCGCAATATACTTCTTTGTCCGGGTAATGATGCAAAAAGATCAAGTTCAGATTTCATACACTCCATATTTAATTGAATATATCAAAGGCTGTACTTAGCCTTTTTCGTTGTTTCGACTTTAAATGTGTCTTTTTAGAAACAGCTTGTCTTTTTATACCACCTCGTCTTTTTATGGTTTTTCGCCTTCCACCATACATCGAATGCAGTTGATTAACTACTGATTTTCGTAGATTTTTCATGCCACCTTTACTTTGATCAATTACAGCTTCTTTTATGTTTGCACCAGATGCTATATCATTCAAAATATTTTTACTTGTGTTCACAGCCTCTGTTTTAATTAAGTCCCAACCTGATGTAAAAACTGGCTTTAAGTAACGAATTAAACTTCCAAATATATTTCCAAAACCAAGACCTCTTTGATTAGCTGGATAAAATTGTAATAGAGGTCCAATATCGTTGATTCCTCCACCTATTTGTGAGGAATAATATCTCATTTAAGCTCTTTCCATGTTTGATATGATATATTTGAGTAGTAGTATTTATATTGTTTTTAGGCAATCAATGCTTTTTAAAGTGTAATACAATTTTTGTTGGATAGTAACTTGAAACAAAATTTATTCCATCACCATATTGGTTGCAAATTTTAATCGCTACCATTTCAAAACAATTTTTTTCTATTGGTATGTATTGGACATTTTCAAACTTAATATTTTTAGGTATTCTGCAATTTTATAGGTTGATACTTATTACTTCCACAACAGATGATTGAACTATATCTTAATAAATCATAACCATTCCATTTAATTCGTCTTTGTAATTAGCAATAGCTAATTTAAATAGTTCAGGTAATTTTGTTTTGAAAGTTTTTATACCTTTTTTCTGTTGAAATAATTCTTTTAACAATGTTTTTATATTATAACTGTGATTAACTTTTATAAAGAAACTGTCTTCATCAAAAGTCTGTGATATTCGAATAAAAGCTCTTTCGTTTTGATCTGCTACTTTTCGAAAAGTTACATCATCGTAATTTTTAGTATTGGAGATATATGCCAAAATTTCATTAAAAAATTCTTTGAAAACTTGGTTTTCAGTAAATCCATCATTAGGAGTTATATTTTTAATAAGCGTTGGTAAAAAATTAAACTTCCAATAATCCAAATGTAATTCAGAATCGTCATATGAATAATATGTGTAATCTATAGGTTTGGTTACTTTGATTTTTTCAAGAGGTTTTTCAATGTTTTTTACATAAACATTATTCTCCCCAATATTAATAAGAGCACAATTCTCTTTGTTAAATTTTTCCGTTTGTAGGAAATTGTTCAGATAAGTTTCTGAAAGACCTACTTTCCAGTTTCCGTTTCTTAAATCAAAGTGAATAGGCAATTTATTTTCGAATGAAGCTAAAGTGTTGTTTGGAAACAGTTTTAAATTATCATTACTAAACAATGTTACATAAAAGTCATCTTGACTATCCATCTTTGTTAACTTCTTCTAAGACATAAAATGTTGCATTATTTTTATGTTGTCCATTCCGGTGTTGATGAAGTTCTTAGTTTTGGACTTCTTAGTAAAGGTTTTAATTTTCGTTTTTTTCTTTCAGGAAACTGTGAAAGTATAGTTGAGGAAATTGAACTACCGGCCGATCTTAGTGTCTTCTTTTTTTCAGGAGATGGTACAGCAACGGTAATTACATCACCACTTGGTGTTTCAAACATTCGATAATTAGAACTTAGAGATGGTCTTTGTACTAGTTTTTCGTCTTTCAACATTTCAGTTTGAGCTAATTTTCTAAATGAATTTTAATCATCTAAATCGATATCCATATCTGAATACTCTTTTTTAGGATCATATTCAAACACTTCATCAGTAACTAATGGTACAAAATTAGTATGTGTTGATGTTGATTTGTATTTAGGTAATTCAGTTTCTGTATATGCATTTCGTTTAGAAAAGAATTTTGTTTGAGTGCCTGTATCAAATGTAAGATTATTAGCCTTTTCTGGTAATTTTTTTGCATGTCTTTTGTTAATTGTATATTTAAGGAGATTTTGACGATATAAGTACCATTTTTGCAATGGTTTTAAGTTTTTATCATATAAAACTTTTTTCATTTTTTGATCTAATAAATTCAAGTTTTTATCATCTTGAAATAATTTACTAAATTTGAAAATATTTCTGGTGACATAACAATCATTCGCTGCATTATGTCTTACTGAGTAATTTCCCTATTACACCAGATAATATAGTTCCGATTAAAGTTGGTAAAAACCCACCATGTTGAACTAATATTTTCTTTTGGCTTTTATACGTTTCTTAGCACAGGCTAGAAATCTTAACTGTTTTTTATGTTTTTTTAATTTTGCTTTTTGTGTTCATGATATTTGATTATTGTCATTTAATATATTGATAGCAATTTCAGCAATAGTTTTTATAATATCGTCATCACAATATTTAAGAATATTGAATAGCAGCTTAGCAGCTTATTTCATTTTTCATTTTAAGTTTTTGGGACGCGACCCAAATAAATGGAATATGGCTATGTTTGAGATAATTCCTATTAAGAGTTAAGAATCTTAAATAAAAATTATGTAAATAAAAAAAATTAAAAAAAAATATTTAAAAATTCAACATTTTCGTTTTTATTTAAAATTTATTTTGCTTTTTATTTCATATTTGTTTTTTTTTTTCTTTACAAATATACCTTTTACCTTACATAGATAATACTTAGAATTATAAATAGAAAAAAAGTTAAAATAAAACAATTTTAGAAATTAAACTACTTTGTTTTTTATTTAAATTTTTTATATTCTTATTTTAAATTTGTTTTACAGATATTATTTAGGTATAGGGGACTTGGACATTCTCCCATAGCAGAGAAGGCTTTCTGTCACCATTCCTGTGGTCTGTGGCGACAGAGGTCTGGGGCTTTCGCAAAGCAATTCGAATGTCAAGGTAATTTAAAAGTAATTTGGGAGTGTTGAAAAAATTTACATGTAATTTTCCCATTATTTCTACTATTGTAGAATTGTTGTATAATTTTTGTCTTGATTTAGAACCAGAATTTGGATTTGGAATCATTTACATTTGGTTTATACAAATCCCAACCAGATGCTTCCAGATGTGTTTGACTGGAATCTGTACCATCATTTAGTAAAGTTGTTAAGTATGCTTTATAATGGTATAAGGAGTCTGAAGGAGTGATGTTTTTTCCATTAAGAGTTACGTTACATTGTTTAATTAAAGAGTGTAATAAATTATTTACAACACTGGGCTGCGGAGCTGCTTTTGCATCAGTTCCGTTTCCTACTTTATCATTTGCACTCCAAACTGATCCATCTTTTTTCAATATTTTAATTTTAAATTTGTTGTAGGTTGACGATAAATCTCGATGTATCTCCATTTCCAAGCGAAACAAATTCAATAGTTGACGGTGACGCCTCTAAAGAAGCTAAAGGATTGTATGTTACCTCTTCTGATCGCAATATACTTCTTTGTCCGGGTAATGATGCAAAAAGATCAAGTTCAGATTTCATACACTCCATATTTAATTGAATATATCAAAGGCTGTACTTAGCCTTTTTCGTTGTTTCGACTTTAAATGTGTCTTTTTAGAAACAGCTTGTCTTTTTATACCACCTCGTCTTTTTATGGTTTTTCGCCTTCCACCATACATCGAATGCAGTTGATTAACTACTGATTTTCGTAGATTTTTCATGCCACCTTTACTTTGATCAATTACAGCTTCTTTTATGTTTGCACCAGATGCTATATCATTCAAAATATTTTTACTTGTGTTCACAGCCTCTGTTTTAATTAAGTCCCAACCTGATGTAAAAACTGGCTTTAAGTAACGAATTAAACTTCCAAATATATTTCCAAAACCAAGACCTCTTTGATTAGCTGGATAAAATTGTAATAGAGGTCCAATATCGTTGATTCCTCCACCTATTTGTGAGGAATAATATCTCATTTAAGCTCTTTCCATGTTTGATATGATATATTTGAGTAGTAGTATTTATATTGTTCTTAGGCAATCAATGCTTTTTAAAGTGTAATACAATTTTTGTTGGATAGTAACTTGAAACAAAATTTATTCCATCACCATATTGGTTGCAAATTTTAATCGCTACCATTTCAAAACAATTTTTTTCTATTGGTATGTATTGGACATTTTCAAACTTAATATTTTTAGGTATTCTGCAATTTTATAGGTTGATACTTATTACTTCCACAACAGATGATTGAACTATATCTTAATAAATCATAACCATTCCATTTAATTCGTCTTTGTAATTAGCAATAGCTAATTTAAATAGTTCAGGTAATTTTGTTTTGAAAGTTTTTATACCTTTTTTCTGTTGAAATAATTCTTTTAACAATGTTTTTATATTATAACTGTGATTAACTTTTATAAAGAAACTGTCTTCATCAAAAGTCTGTGATATTCGAATAAAAGCTCTTTCGTTTTGATCTGCTACTTTTCGAAAAGTTACATCATCGTAATTTTTAGTATTGGAGATATATGCCAAAATTTCATTAAAAAATTCTTTGAAAACTTGGTTTTCAGTAAATCCATCATTAGGAGTTATATTTTTAATAAGCGTTGGTAAAAAATTAAACTTCCAATAATCCAAATGTAATTCAGAATCGTCATATGAATAATATGTGTAATCTATAGGTTTGGTTACTTTGATTTTTTCAAGAGGTTTTTCAATGTTTTTTACATAAACATTATTCTCCCCAATATTAATAAGAGCACAATTCTCTTTGTTAAATTTTTCCGTTTGTAGGAAATTGTTCAGATAAGTTTCTGAAAGACCTACTTTCCAGTTTCCGTTTCTTAAATCAAAGTGAATAGGCAATTTATTTTCGAATGAAGCTAAAGTGTTGTTTGGAAACAGTTTTAAATTATCATTACTAAACAATGTTACATAAAAGTCATCTTGACTATCCATCTTTGTTAACTTCTTCTAAGACATAAAATGTTGCATTATTTATATGTTGTCCATTCCGGTGTTGATGAAGTTCTTAGTTTTGGACTTCTTAGTAAAGGTTTTAATTTTCGTTTTTTTCTTTCAGGAAACTGTGAAAGTATAGTTGAGGAAATTGAACTACCGGCCGATCTTAGTGTTTTCTTTTTTTCAGGAGATGGTACAGCAACGGTAATTACATCACCACTTGGTGTTTCAAACATTTGATAATTAGAACTTAGAGATGTTCTTTGTACTAGTTTTTCGTCTTTCAACATTTCAGTTTGAGCTAATTTTCTAAATGAATTTTAATCATCTAAATCGATATCCATATCTGAATACTCTTTTTTAGGATCATATTCAAACACTTCATCAGTAACTAATGGTACAAAATTAGTATGTGTTGATGTTGATTTGTATTTAGGTAATTCAGTTTCTGTATATGCATTTCGTTTAGAAAAGAATTTTGTTTGAGTGCCTGTATCAAATGTAAGATTATTAGCCTTTTCTGGTAATTTTTTTGCATGTCTTTTGTTAATTGTATATTTAAGGAGATTTTGACGATATAAGTACCATTTTTGCAATGGTTTTAAGTTTTTATCATATAAAACTTTTTTCATTTTTTGATCTAATAAATTCAAGTTTTTATCATCTTGAAATAATTTACTAAATTTGAAAATATTTCTGGTGACATAACAATCATTCGCTGCATTATGTCTTACTGAGTAATTTCCCTATTACACCAGATAATATAGTTCCGATTAAAGTTGGTAAAAACCCACCATGTTGAACTAATATTTTCTTTTGGCTTTTATACGTTTCTAAGCACAGGCTAGAAATCCTAACTGTTTTTTATGTTTTTTTAATTTTGCTTTTTGTGTTCATGATATTTGATTATTGTCATTTAATATATTGATAGCAATTTCAGCAATAGTTTTTATAATATCGTCATCACAATATTTAAGAATATTTTTACGAAATTTCGTCTTGTTGCACTTTCCTAGTACATGTAATATATGTTGGTTTTTCTTCAATCGTTTCATATTTTATGCAGTTATTTAAATCTTTTGTATCACAAAAACAAATACAATACTTCTCTCAGAATATATTGGTTCTAATTCGAAATAAATCGTTAATGTCTTGCGTTAAATCTAGTACAATATAACCATATGGTTTTGAGGTCAATTCATTATATACCCCTAAGAAACCTTTTATATTTTCAGGATATAACTGCCTAGCTAATGGAAAAATTTGAGATTTTACTCGAAGGTTTTTGAACAAAACTAAATATTTACAGTTCAAGGAAATATCTCGTAAAAATTTTCCTTGATGAAACACATTTTGTGTTATTAAAATAATCGATAAATTACGATGGTGTGACCCCTTAGTGAAAAACTCACAAACTTGTTAATTAGCAGCGCCTAGCATTAAATCAATATAACTAATGTTAGTTCATTATTACCAAGCTCTTTTGGTATTTTATTATAATATTCTATTGATTGAAAATTTATATTTTTTGGTACAGCAGAGAGCTGATTTTCTTCATATGAGGGTATATCAAACTATTTATATTTTTTATTAAATTACATACAAAAGTTCTTTTTCCACAACCGGATGGTCCAGCCACCATCATAGTGAAAGGATGGTTGAAATATATCATTCTTTTTCTACTCTTACGTAAATACTAGATTTTTAGATAATATGTGAATTGTTTCTATATAAAGAGAAAAAATTTTCTTTTTCACACAGTCGTTCTTAGTAATGAAAATAAATGAGTAGTCACTATATATAAAAAAAGTGCAACCTAGAATTACAACAATTAATAAAGTGGTAAAAACATAATGTCACGAGCCCAAATAGTTTCGGAAATTCAAAGACCAGCTAAACGAAAGTTTCCCCGTCGGAAATTTATCTAGAAAGGCTTAAATGACACATGACAAATTGATTTGTTGGAAATGATCCCATATGCAAAGTTCAATAATGGATACAAGTATCTATTAACAGTAATAGATAAATTTTCTAAATATGCATACGCAGAACCAGTTAAGAGTAAAAGTTCAGAATAAGTTTTACTTGGCATACAAAACATTTTTAAACATGCTGGAATACTCCCGAAAAATATTCAATCTGATCAAAGAAAAGAGTTTTTTAACAAGGAATTTAGAAAACTTATGGAAAGAAAAAAATTAATCATTATCATACATATTCTGAAATGAAAGCATCCATGGTAGAACGTTTTAACCGTACTTTAAAAAATTCAATGTGGAAGCAGTTTAGTTTTGAGGGTAATTATAAATGGATATCTTCTTTACCCTCACTTATTGAGAAATACAACTCAACATATCATCGGACAATTAAACTTCAACCTAAAAAAGTTACAAAAGCAAACGAAAAACATATTTTGAAAAGCATTTACTATAATGCAGATGCTATATCATTCAAAATATTTTTACTTGTGTTCACAGCCTCTGTTTTAATTAAGTCCCAACCTGATGTAAAAACTGGCTTTAAGTAACGAATTAAACTTCCAAATATATTTCCAAAACCAAGACCTCTTTGATTAGCTGGATAAAATTGTAATAGAGGTCCAATATCGTTGATTCCTCCACCTATTTGTGAGGAATAATATCTCACTTAAGCTCTTTCCATGTTTGATATGATATCATATTTGAGTAGTAGTATTTATATTGTTTTTAGGCAATCAATGCTTTTTAAAGTGTAATACAATTTTTGTTGGATAGTAACTTGAAACAAAATTTATTCCATCACCATATTGGTTGCAAATTTTAATCGCTACCATTTCAAAACAATTTTTTTCTATTGGTATGTATTGGACATTTTCAAACTTAATATTTTTAGGTATTCTGCAATTTTATAGGTTGATACTTATTACTTCCACAACAGATGATTGAACTATATCTTAATAAATCATAACCATTCCATTTAATTCGTCTTTGTAATTAGCAATAGCTAATTTAAATAGTTCAGGTAATTTTGTTTTGAAAGTTTTTATACCTTTTTTCTGTTGAAATAATTCTTTTAACAATGTTTTTATATTATAACTGTGATTAACTTTTATAAAGAAACTGTCTTCATCAAAAGTCTGTGATATTCGAATAAAAGCTCTTTCGTTTTGATCTGCTACTTTTCGAAAAGTTACATCATCGTAATTTTTAGTATTGGAGATATATGCCAAAATTTCATTAAAAAATTCTTTGAAAACTTGGTTTTCAGTAAATCCATCATTAGGAGTTATATTTTTAATAAGCGTTGGTAAAAAATTAAACTTCCAATAATCCAAATGTAATTCAGAATCGTCATATGAATAATATGTGTAATCTATAGGTTTGGTTACTTTGATTTTTTCAAGAGGTTTTTCAATGTTTTTTACATAAACATTATTCTCCCCAATATTAATAAGAGCACAATTCTCTTTGTTAAATTTTTCCGTTTGTAGGAAATTGTTCAGATAAGTTTCTGAAAGACCTACTTTCCAGTTTCCGTTTCTTAAATCAAAGTGAATAGGCAATTTATTTTCGAATGAAGCTAAAGTGTTGTTTGGAAACAGTTTTAAATTATCATTACTAAACAATGTTACATAAAAGTCATCTTGACTATCCATCTTTGTTAACTTCTTCTAAGACATAAAATGTTGCATTATTTTTATGTTGTCCATTCCGGTGTTGATGAAGTTCTTAGTTTTGGACTTCTTAGTAAAGGTTTTAATTTTCGTTTTTTTCTTTCAGGAAACTGTGAAAGTATAGTTGAGGAAATTGAACTACCGGCCGATCTTAGTGTCTTCTTTTTTTCAGGAGATGGTACAGCAACGGTAATTACATCACCACTTGGTGTTTCAAACATTCGATAATTAGAACTTAGAGATGGTCTTTGTACTAGTTTTTCGTCTTTCAACATTTCAGTTTGAGCTAATTTTCTAAATGAATTTTAATCATCTAAATCGATATCCATATCTGAATACTCTTTTTTAGGATCATATTCAAACACTTCATCAGTAACTAATGGTACAAAATTAGTATGTGTTGATGTTGATTTGTATTTAGGTAATTCAGTTTCTGTATATGCATTTCGTTTAGAAAAGAATTTTGTTTGAGTGCCTGTATCAAATGTAAGATTATTAGCCTTTTCTGGTAATTTTTTTGCATGTCTTTTGTTAATTGTATATTTAAGGAGATTTTGACGATATAAGTACCATTTTTGCAATGGTTTTAAGTTTTTATCATATAAAACTTTTTTCATTTTTTGATCTAATAAATTCAAGTTTTTATCATCTTGAAATAATTTACTAAATTTTGAAAATATTTCTGGTGACATATCAATCATTCGCTGCATTATGTCTTACTGAGTAATTTCCCTATTACACCAGATAATATAGTTCCGATTAAAGTTGGTAAAAACCCACCATGTTGAACTAATATTTTCTTTTGGCTTTTATACGTTTCTTAGCACAGGCTAGAAATCTTAACTGTTTTTTATGTTTTTTTAATTTTGCTTTTTGTGTTCATGATATTTGATTATTGTCGAAACACATTTTGTGTTATTAAAATAATCGATAAATTACGATGGTGTGACCCCTTAGTGAAAAACTCACAAACTTGTTTATTAGCAGCGCCTAGCATTAAATCAATATAACTAATGTTGGTTCATTATTACCAAGCTCTTTTGGTATTTTATTATAATATTCTATTGATTGAAAATTTATATTTTTTGGTACAGCAGAGAGCTGATTTTCTTCATATGAGGGTATATCAAACTATTTATATTTTTTATTAAATTACATACAAAAGTTCTTTTTCCACAACCGGATGGTCCAGCCACCATCATAGTGAAAGGATGGTTGAAATATATCATTCTTTTTCTACTCTTACGTAAATACTAGATTTTTAGATAATATGTGAATTGTTTCTATATAAAGAGAAAAAATTTTCTTTTTCACACAGTCGTTCTTAGTAATGAAAATAAATGAGTAGTCACTATATATAAAAAAAGTGCAACCTAGAATTACAACAATTAATAAAGTGGTAAAAACATAATGTCACGAGCCCAAATAGTTTCGGAAATTCAAAGACCAGCTAAACGAAAGTTTCCCCGTCGGAAATTTATCTAGAAAGGCTTAAATGACACATGACAAATTGATTTGTTGGAAATGATCCCATATGCAAAGTTCAATAATGGATACAAGTATCTATTAACAGTAATAGATAAATTTTCTAAATATGCATACGCAGAACCAGTTAAGAGTAAAAGTTCAGAATAAGTTTTACTTGGCATACAAAACATTTTTAAACATGCTGGAATACTCCCGAAAAATATTCAATCTGATCAAAGAAAAGAGTTTTTTAACAAGGAATTTAGAAAACTTATGGAAAGAAAAAAATTAATCATTATCATACATATTCTGAAATGAAAGCATCCATGGTAGAACGTTTTAACCGTACTTTAAAAAATTCAATGTGGAAGCAGTTTAGTTTTGAGGGTAATTATAAATGGATATCTTCTTTACCCTCACTTATTGAGAAATACAACTCAACATATCATTGGACAATTAAACTTCAACCTAAAAAAGTTACAAAAGCAAACGAAAAACATATTTTGAAAAGCATTTACACGCAACCTAAATTTTATCTCAAAGCAAAATATAATGTTGGAGATTATGTACGCTTAAGTAAATACAAAGGAAACTTTGCAAAAGGTTATCAACCAAACTGGTCAACAGAAATATTCACAATTAAAGAAGTAAAACGCACAAATCCGATTACTTACAACTTACTTGATTATACAAAAACAACGATTTCAGGTTCTTTTTACGAGCCCGAACTTACTCATGTCAAAGATCCTGACACTTTTCTTGTTCAAAAAATATTGAAAAGAAAAGGAAATCAGGTTTTTGTTAAATGGTTAGGTTTTAATAAAGATCACAATTCTTGGGTGAATAAAAACGATATTATATAAAATTTAATTTACGTTTTTTATTGTTACAATTCTGTACTACATTTTTACATTTACTTATAACAATTATCTATGCTACTATACTATCACAACAAGATCATTGCACTTACTTGTTCTACATTATCTAGTTTATCCAAGTTTATACAACACCTGTTTTAGTTCATTGCACTTACTTGTTATACATTATATTATATGATGTAGTTGACATTATTTCTAAACACACCGTAAAATTTGTTTATTGAAAAACAACATTCTTGCATATTATTAACATAGACTGTGTAATTATAGTACAACACCACCTGATTTAGATCAATATAAAACAAATCATTTCACTTTCTTATTCTATACATTATCTAATTGACCTGACCTAAATTATTTACAAAAAGCTTTTTTCAGAAAAAAAAATTATACAAGCGCCACCGGTCAATGCACCTAATTTGCATAAATATTGCTATCTATTTTCTGACTCAGAATTTCCATGCCCATTAATTATAAACACACCGTAAAAGCTTTTTATTAAAAACTACATTCATGCATATTATTAACATAGACTGTTTTATTATAGTACAACACCACCTGTTTTAGATCAATATCAAACATATTATTCCACTTAATTATTGTATACAGTATCTAGTTGACCTGACCTATATTATATACAAAAAGCTTTTACGGAATAGAATTAGACAATCGCCAGTCAATGCACCTAATTTGCATAAGTATAGCTATCTCTTTCTGGTTCAGAATTCCCATGCCAAAGACTACTAATACTACTGACGGTAGTTGTAATACCGTCCGGACCGGCTGACTTTTTTGAGGATCTAACTACTCCCAAAATTTCAAGACCCTAGCTTGAACCGTTTAGAAGATATGAGTGGCCAAAAATTTTGCAAAAATTTCGTTTAGCATAATGGTAAATTTTAGTACCGTATGGCAACCATAAACATTTATTTTTTAAAAATTTATAAAGTCTATAAAACCATCTATCTTTTGATGTTTTCAGATTGAAAATACACTTAATAGAACTCTTGTTATAACAATTTTAATATAGGGATTTTCCCAACTTTGGGGGGCTGCAGCTCCGTAACAGGTGGGGCTATTAAATGTTGCATTATTTATATGTTGTCCATTCCGGTGTTGATGAAGTTCTTAGTTTTGGACTTCTTAGTAAAGGTTTTAATTTTTGTTTTTTTCTTTCAGGAAACTGTGAAAGTATAGTTGAGGAAATTGTACTACCGGCCGATCTTAGTGTCTTCTTTTTTTCAGGAGATGGTACAGCAACGGTAATTACATCACCACTTGGTGTTTCAAACATTCGATAATTAGAACTTAAAGATGGTCTTTGTACTAGTTTTTCGTCTTTCAACATTTCAGTTTGAGCTAATTTTCTAAATGAATTTTAATCATCTAAATCGATATCCATATCTGAATACTCTTTTTTAGGATCATATTCAAACACTTCATCAGTAACTAATGGTACAAAATTAGTATGTGTTGATGTTGATTTGTATTTAGGTAATTCAGTTTCTGTATATGCATTTCGTTTAGAAAAGAATTTTGTTTGAGTGCCTGTATCAAATGTAAGATTATTAGCCTTTTCATTTTGACGATATAAGTACAATTTTTGCAATGGTTTTAAGTTTTTATCATATAAAACTTTTTTCATTTTTTGATCTAATAAATTCAAGTTTTTATCATCTTGAAATAATTTACTAAATTTTGAAAATATTTCTGGTGACATATCAATCATTCGCTGCATTATGTCTTACTGAGTAATTTCCCTATTACACCAGATAATATAGTTCCGATTAAAGTTGGTAAAAACCCACCATGTTGAACTAATATTTTCTTTTGGCTTTTATACGTTTCTTAGCACAGGCTAGAAATCTTAACTGTTTTTTATGTTTTTTTAATTTTGCTTTTTGTGTTCATGATATTTGATTATTGTCGAAACACATTTTGTGTTATTAAAATAATCGATAAATTACGATGGTGTGACCCCTTAGTGAAAAACTCACAAACTTGTTTATTAGCAGCGCCTAGCATTAAATCAATATAACTAATGTTGGTTCATTATTACCAAGCTCTTTTGGTATTTTATTATAATATTCTATTGATTGAAAATTTATATTTTTTGGTACAGCAGAGAGCTGATTTTCTTCATATGAGGGTATATCAAACTATTTATATTTTTTATTTAATTACATACAAAAGTTCTTTTTCCACAACCGGATGGTCCAGCCACCATCATAGTGAAAGGATGGTTGAAATATATCATTCTTTTTCTACTCTTACGTAAATACTAGATTTTAAGATAATATGTGAATTGTTTCTATATAAAGAGAAAAAATTTTCTTTTTCACACAGTCGTTCTTAGTAATGAAAATAAATGAGTAGTCACTATATATAAAAAAAGTGCAACCTAGAATTACAACAATTAATAAAGTGGTAAAAACATAATGTCACGAGCCCAAATAGTTTCGGAAATTCAAAGACCAGCTAAACGAAAGTTTCCCCGTCGGAAATTTATCTAGAAAGGCTTAAATGACACATGACAAATTGATTTGTTGGAAATGATCCCATATGCAAAGTTCAATAATGGATACAAGTATCTATTAACAGTAATAGATAAATTTTCTAAATATGCATACGCAGAACCAGTTAAGAGTAAAAGTTCAGAATAAGTTTTACTTGGCATACAAAACATTTTTAAACATGCTGGAATACTCCCGAAAAATATTCAATCTGATCAAAGAAAAGAGTTTTTTAACAAGGAATTTAGAAAACTTATGGAAAGAAAAAAATTAATCATTATCATACATATTCTGAAATGAAAGCATCCATGGTAGAACGTTTTAACTGTACTTTAAAAAATTCAATGTGGAAGCAGTTTAGTTTTAAGGGTAATTATAAATGGATATCTTCTTTAGCCTCACTTATTGAGAAATACAACTCAACATATCATCGGACAATTAAACTTCAACCTAAAAAAGTTACAAAAGCAAACGAAAAATATATTTTGAAAAGCATTTACACGCAACCTAAATTTTATCTCAAAGCAAAATATAATGTTGGAGATTATGTACGCATAAGTAAATACAAAGGAAACTTTGCAAAAGGTTATCAACCAAACTGGTCAACAGAAATATTCACAATTAAAGAAGTAAAACGCACAAATCCGATTACTTACAACTTACTTGATTATACAAAAACAACGATTTCAGGTTCTTTTTACGAGCCCGAACTTACTCATGTCAAAGATCCTGACACTTTTCTTGTTCAAAAAATATTGAAAAGAAAAGGAAATCAGGTTTTTGTTAAATGGTTAGGTTTTAATAAAGATCACAACTCTTGGGTGAATAAAAACGATATTATATAAAATTTAATTTACGTTTTTTATTGTTACAATTCTGTACTACATTTTTACATTTAATTATAACAATTATCTATGCTACTATACTATCACAACAAGATCATTGCACTTACTTGTTCTACATTATCTAGTTTATCCAAGTTTATACAACACCTGTTTTAGTTCATTGCACTTACTTGTTATACATTATATTATATGATGTAGTTGACATTATTTCTAAACACACCGTAAAATCTGTTTATTGAAAAACAACATTCTTGCATATTATTAACATAGACTGTGTAATTATAGTACAACACCACCTGATTTAGATCAATATAAAACAAATCATTTCACTTTCTTATTCTATACATTATCTAATTGACCTGACCTAAATTATTTACAAAAAGCTTTTGTCAGAAAAAAAAATTATACAAGCGCCACCGGTCAATGCACCTAATTTGCATAAATATTGCTATCTATTTTCTGACTCAGAATTTCCATGCCCATTAATTATAAACACACCGTAAAAGCTTTTTATTAAAAACTACATTCTTGCATATTATTAACATAGACTGTTTTATTATAGTACAACACCACCTGTTTTAGATCAATATAAAACACATCATTCCACTTAATTATTGTATACAGTATCTAGTTGACCTGACCTATATTATACACAAAAAGCTTTTACGGAATAGAATTATACAATCGCCAGTCAATGCACCTAATTTGCATAAGTATAGCTATTTCTTTCTGGTTCAGAATTCCCATGCCAAAGACTACTAATACTACTGACGGTAGTTGTAATACCGTCCGGACCGGCTGACTTTTTTGAGGATCTAACTACTCCCAAAATTTCAAGACCCTAGCTTGAACCGTTTAGAAGATATGAGTGGCCAAAAATTTTGCAAAAATTGCGTTTAGCATAATGGTAAATTTTAGTACCGTATGGCAACCCTAAACATTTATTTTTTTAAAATTTATAAAGTCTATAAAACCAGCTATCTTTTGATGTTTTCAGATTGAAAATACACTTAATAGAACTCTTGTTATAACAATTTTAATATAGGGATTTTCCCAACTTTGGGGGGCTGCAGCTCCGTAACAGGTGGGGCTACAGAAAAAAATTCTTCTACGAAATTATTGTTTTTGTAATACCTACTCGTGGTTAAAATTTCTTTTCTACATTTCAAACGATGTAAAAGTTTTTGTAAACATACGGACGGACAGACGGATGGACAGACAAACAGACGGACGGACAGAGTGAAACTATATAGGCACATTTTTACAAAATATTTTGAAAATGTGCTTAAAAAATATTTTTATTTTACTTGGAGTTAAGCTAAGACGAAACATTATTGATTTCACACCTGTCAATGAAAGCTTAGTCAAAATCCGTTTTAAAGGAAAATTTTATAATATATCCCTAATATCGCTCCCACCGATGATGAGGACGATGTACCAAAGGATGAATTTTATGACGTCCTAGAAAAGGCTTACTCATCGTGTCCTAAATACGACGCTAAGACCGTACTTGGCGACTTTAATGCAAAAATCGGGAAGTAAGGAATTTTCGGCAAACCTGTAGGTGACCATAGCCTTTTTGATCAAACAACTGATAATGGATACCGTATCATTGATTTTGCAGCAGCTCAAAATATGGTCATGAGTAGCACAAATTTCCCACACAAGAACATTCACGAGGCAACCTGGTTATCTCCGGATGGGCGGAGAAGGAATCAAATAGACCATCTTGTTATTGATTCAAGACACGCGACAAGCGTAATAGATGTGGGAACATAAAGAGGAGCTAACATCGACTTTGATCATTTCCTAGCAGGTGCGAGATTCAGAGCCCGAATAGCTAATGCTAGAATAAATTGCCAAGTAAAAAAAGGAAATTTAACATTAAGGCTCTTGAATACCGACGACTGAGAGTGCATATGCAGATTGTATTGGAGATATACTAACAGACGAACCTCTGCATTATCCCTCCGTTAATAAGAAATGAAAAAACTACGCAGACGCAATGAAACAAGCGGCTTCGCAAATCATAGGAGTGGAAGGAGATATTACATCAGGCCCACAACATTCATGGTTTATAGTGCCTAACAAGAAGAAGAAATTATAACTATACTTAAATTCTTTACTTGTTATTATTCTGCATGTAAATTTATCTGTGGCGTATTGTTGAAGGTGATAATGATAATGATAACTACGATAATGTTGTTGACTTGGTCTGGGTAAAGGAAAATTATTGTTATTATTAAATACTATTTATTATTTGATTAGTTGCAGTTGTAGCACCAATCGTAGTTGTTGATGGATTTAAGGCCCCGTTAACATGTACTGACGTTATATTAACTTTTCAGTTTTTGTTGAATTTTGTTTCAAAACGTGTGATGTTATTCAAAGCAATGTGAATATTTTTACGAAATTTTTGTTCTATTTTTTTTTGTAGAATTTATTTTGTTTAATTTAAGAATTCAATTTGTTTTTTTTCTTTTTTTTCTCTCTTTTTTATTTTGTGTTAATTAAGTTCTTATTTCTAATATCAGTATATCTGATCGAATAAACTAAGAAAAAGTTTTCACTGATTTAAAAGAATAATTTTGTTTTCTTTATTTCTGTTATTTACACAAAATTTACTTTATTTAAGTTATTATTTTATTTTCTTGATTAATTTAAATTTTTTTTAGATTTATGGCTATTTATTATTAATTTTAATTCATAAATTATTTTTTTAAGTTTTTTACTTTCTAATCTTTTTAAATAAAAGTAAATTTTAATTTTTAATTTTTCACTCTTCTAAAATTAAAAATTTTCGGTTTTACCGACTGCGCCGGTTATAAGAGTCAAACGCACTTGGTTTCGAGTTTTTCTTAAACTAAACTTTTTTTATGAAGTTATTTTCCATTCCATTAAAATTTACAAATAATTCTTATAAAATACATAAATACTTACATAGCAGTTCTTTATTATATTACTTAAAAAATTATTATTTAATTCCTAACTAACTTAACATGCTGAAACCTTAATGTTATTATTTCCTTGCGTAATAAATTTTATGTTACTTTAAATTGTGAGAAAGTTATTAATTGTGCAATTGATTACGTAAGGATATATGCATTTCCTGTTTATGTTATTAATTAAAAATATTGCGAAAAACACTTTTATTATTGAAGGAAGAGAGTTATATTACTGATTGATATATATAATATACAAGTGTTGGCGAGACCTTGCCAACATGTAAAAAAATTTTACACAACAAAATTATTGTAAATGTACTTCACACAACAAATAATGATGGCAATACACATAACTTTAAATTTATGATTATGCATCCCATACACGATGGACTTGTTTTGTTGTTATGCATCCCATAAGTTAAAAAAATATTTTAAAATACAAAAAAGGTACATATCTACACATTCATAACAAAATACAAACCGATTTTTTAAGAAGTAGTGGCAAAGAGATAAGAAAGCCAAAACGTTTAATATAAATTATGAGCGTAGTATAGAATAGTTCCACGGGCTGTCAACGTCTTTTTTTTTTTGTATAAAACATAAATATAATTTTATTTGAATTTACTAACATTTCGTACGATTTAAACCTTACACTATAAAGACATATCATAATAGAATTTGTTTGTAATTTTTTTTTTTTCTATTTTTTAACTGAAATAAAGTCAACAATTACAGTCTGTTATACAAATCAAAATTACATTTTATATAAAATTATAGTTATATAAATATTATGATTATAAATAACTAAAAGTATATAATATACAATTTCATGATAAGATTATTATTTTAAGATTATAATTTTATTTTATTCATGATTAAGATTATTTCATTAAGATTATACAATAAACATTGTATATGTACATATGTATATAAAAAAAAAAGAAAAAAAAAACAAAGAAAACAATTAAATACGAAATATGGATTAGTTAGTTATAAGATACTTCTTAAGGTGATGTATAAAAGTCAAGATATAATTCAAATTTTTTATTTGAAATGGTATGTTATTGAAATGAAAAATCATAGTAGATACGAGCGTATTTACTGGAATACTTTGAGCTGATAAATTATTTCGATTTCGTGTATTATACAAATGGGTGTCAGATATTTCAGATATTTTGGATAGAATTATGCCAGATTTAATTTTTTTATGTATCAACTTATAACACAACATACACATTTCGAAAATCTTCAATTTTTCTAGGGGAAGAAGTTTTTTGTTATAAAGCAAATTTGAAGGAGTTAACATTGGTAAATTATTAATAAATTTCAAGACTTTATTTTAAAGTACATTTAGTTTCTGAATTGGCAGCAGAAGAGCAATATATATTGCATAATGTTTGTTTCGATAATCCTTTGCGTAATCTGTATAATGCGGCAATGTGTGGTATGATTTTTTATACCCGTGCATACATATATGACATCGGGTATATTAAAATTGCTCCTCCGTTTGTAACGCATCGATCTAGAAGAGCTAGATATAGTGTCAATGGTACGTATCGACTCAGAATAGAAAAATTAGTCGATCTAGCTATGTGTGTCTGTCCGTCCGTCCCTTTTTCAGCACGATAACTCAAAAACTAAAAGGGCTAGAGTCTTGAAATTCACACAAAGTCATTTTTAGACAATTTCTAGGTTCCCTATTGTTTTTGGTTAAAATCGGACCAAGGCTTCATGGAACTGTCATACAACTTTTTTGCACCACTATGAATTTCTTCAAAACTAATTATACTACGAGGATGCAAATTACACATATTCAGTTTTATAATTACTCCGGCACTTAAATGAATTTTCAAAATGTTAGGGCCCCATTTTCGGGGGGCTGCCATACAACTTCTTTGCACCACTATGAATTTCTTCAAAACTAATTATACTACGCGGATGAAAATTACACACGGTTAGTTATATAATGAATCGAGCACTTATATAAAGTTTCAAAATGTTAGGGCCCCATTTTCGGGGGGCTGCCATACAACTTCTTTGCAGGAATATGAATTTCTTCAAAACTAATTATACTACGAGGATGAAAATTACACACGGTTAGTTACATAATGAATCGAGCACTTTTATGAAGTTTCAAAATGTTAGGGCCCCATTTTCGGGGGGCTGCCATACAACTTATTTGCAGCAATATAAATTTCTTCAAAACTAATTATACTACGAGGATGAAAATTACACACGGTTAGTTATATAATGAATCGAGCACTTATATGAAGTTTCAAAATATTACGGTCCCATTTTCGGGGGCTACCATACAAAGTTTTCGATTCAATAACTGGGAATCTAATGAAGCTACGAGGTAAAGTAGGTAAAAATGGGCAGGTAAAGTAATAGGACAAGTTACTTGGCAAAGTTGGACATCACTCGGACCACCGGACTTTAAGGGTGGGCCAATTTTTTTTTTTTTTTTTTTGTTTTTTTGTTTGTTGTTTTTTTTTTTGGTTTTTTTTGGTTTTTTTTTTGTTTAAGCAAAACTTATGGGATAATTAATAAAAATTTTTTTTTTTTTTTCAAGCTAAAATTATGGGACAATGAATTAAATTTTTTTTTTTTTTTTTTTTAATTTTTTTTTTTTTTTTTTATAAATTTTTTTTTTTTTTTTTATGGTTTATTTTATACACCATAGTGGGTATGCACGGGTATCTAAAAGTTGACAAGGGCAACTATAATCTTCCTCGTTTCTTTATATAATTGATATGGGATTTTTATTATATACTTTTAATTGAACTTGCCTTTGTCTATGGCTTTATTTTTCATTCTTTCAGTTAGTGATACATTTATATTAGAAATCTGACCATAAATTTAGTAGAGTTGTATGGTTCAGTGGTTAGCAAAGTGGCTGACGGTGTAAATAAGTCTGAGTTCGATCCTCCTTCAAAGATAAAAATTTTTTTTGGTTTTTTTCAATTCAACAGAAATAATAAAAAAAATTACAAATAAAATTAATTTATTTGTATAGTTTCTTTAAAAATTTTGTAACTTTAAGAACTAAAATACTTCACTGTGATAATATAACAAGTAAAGAAACAGTCAGTCGGCGCAACCGACTTAGAAATACCCTACACCTATTTGGTTCTAATTTAAGGACATATCCATAATTTAAGGACATATCCATAAGTCATTTTAACACCATAAAAGCTGTTATTAATTTGATCGTAAGACATAACTAACCAAAGTAACTTTATAATACTAAAAAAATTTTCTAATTACACTATCTACTAAAAAATATTACAAATTCTTACCAATTTATCTATTTAAAAATATTAAAAAAAAAACAAACTTGAAATAAATGAAAATATATTTATTCCAATTCAATTACAAAATGAAAAAATTCTAATTATTAAATTTTGTGATAAAAAGATAATCAAAGCATAATATATTTAATAATCCAGATTTTTAAAAATTGCAATTATTTTAAATGGTTAGTTTATATACCTAATAGAAAAGCTTATAAACGCAAAATATACAATAAATGTATTTCTAAAATATAATTACAAATTTAGACCTTTTCATATAATTCATTTAAATATTAAAATAAATTTTATATAAATGCGGCAAATACCTTCGAACATAGCTGAACCACTACAATTAAGTCTAGATTTCGGAGACACATAGGACATAGGAAATACATTCTTTGGCTTTGAAATGAAATTCGACCACAACCAATTCCCATGGTACTTTCATTACTAGTAACCCAGAGTTTAAATTTCATCAAAATACCGGCATTATTTTTTGAGTTATGGTGTTTTTAAGATATATGTTTGTTAGTCCTTAAACTTGTCAAGGGTTCCAGAACCCGAAACCATGGTACAATTTCGCCCATTAGCAGTCCCGTCATACTTTCAATACTAGTTAACCCTTGTATACAATTGGAACGTTCTATCTTAATTTTAAGTTACTAGTTTTATTAATTTCGATGATAAGCTTTTACACATTGGGAGGTCTAAGAGAGGTCCTGAACCACCACTCCAATTGATTCCAAATTAGGGGGGCACGGAAGAAATTGTAAAGAACACCCTGGACCAAATTTGAAGCTTCTACATTTGTTTCAAGTTACTATTTTTATTAATTTCGAAAATATGCTTTAAGGTCCTCGGAACTGAGTGGCTGGTCCCCGACCCACTAGTCCAAAGGGGCCCAAATTTCAAAGACACTTACGAAATAGGAAGGGACAGCCTGATACCAAATTTGGAGGTTATATCTTCATTGGTTTCGGAATTACGCTAGTTTGGCCTAAATTCGAGCAAAAAGTTCTCATTTCCAAACCCATTGTCCAATCCTCACCGTACGTAATCACCGCCGTAGTTTCATTACTAATAACCTACAGCACAAATTTCATGAAGATAGGGTCATTAGTTGTTGAGTTATCGTGATTTTTAATATATGTTCGTTATCCCTGACACCGACTAAAAGGTCCAGAATCCGAACCCATGGGCTGATTTCGCCCTTATTCAGCCCGCGCTGTACTTATAGTACTAGTTAACCCTTGTACACAATTTGAACGGTCTATCTTAATTTTCAGTAACTATTTTTAGTAATTTCGATTATAAGCTTTTAAAACTTGGGAGGTCTGAGAGGGGTACTGAACCACCTCTCCAATTGATCCCAAATTAGGGGAACACGCAAGAGATAGTAAAGAACACCCCTGTGGCAAATTGGAAGCTTCTACATTTTTTCAAGTTGTTATCTTTATTAATTTTAAAGATATGCTTTAAGGTCTTCGGAAATGTGTGGCTTGTCCCCGACCCAGTACCCCAATGGGACCCAAATTCCCAAGACACTCCCACTCGCAAGCAATTTCGATCTCATTAAGAACTTATAAGCGCTTATATGACATTTTATAATGCTTTTAATCTTATTATTTGGCTCTATATCTGTTTATAAAACAATTAAAGGCCACTTATTAGCTTATTTTGGCGAAAATTATAAGACTGTAGTTGCTGAGTAAACATCTTATAAATGCTCTTACTGCTGTTTTAACTTCTTTATAAGTTCATTAAGAGATTGCAATGAGATTGTGACTAAACATTTATAAAGCTTTTATAAGATTCTATAGCAGCACTAATAAAATTTACTCAGGGCTTTTATAAGAACTTTATAAAATTGGAAAAAAATAATTTTTTTTTTTTATCATTACTATTTTTTTTTTATTCTTAAAATTTAATTTTTTTTATCATTACTACTTTTTTTTTTATTCTTATTAATAGTATTATAATATTAATGCATTGTTGTATTGATCTTATAAATTATACATTTGAAATTTAAATTTATCTTTGTAGCGGATTCGAACCCTAGTCCCTGATTTTCTAAATAACACGTCGACGTCATACCATCTGAGCCAAAGAAGTACTTTTAAATCATATGCAATTTTACCTAATAAAAACTAAACAACTCTTAAAGTGCTTTTATAAGAGCTTTATTGCTTTAACAAAAGCTTTATAAGTATTTTATTCTTATAAAAGCTATCATAGTATTGTTTATAAGTATATTACTTTTATAGAAGTTCTTTTTTCGCGCCAAACAGCTTTTATAAGATTTGTTGACATTTAATTTCAATTATTTTAATATTTTTAGAGTTATTATTTGGAATTCTCGTACTAATTTCACCGGAAGGTTGTGGTGATTGATTTTCTATTAGTTTATCTAATTTCGCGTTAAGTCCGGAAACTCTGCTGATAATTTTTTTCAACATGCCTAATAATTTTTTGGTTTTCAATAAGATATTGAAAATTTTCATCATTGAGATTTGCCTTTTCTGGCAGGTAAATAATAGAGTCATCTAATGTCAAAACTTTAAAGGAACTTGCATTTATGTCTGATACATTTTGGTTTATAAAATCTTCAAATAATGATAAATTATATAATCCACCAGCTGATTTTTCTAAAGTGTTGTTATGCATATCTAAAGAACTCTGTCCGTCTGTCCGAAAATAAACGGTTTCCCATTTATACTTTAAAATATTAATTAATTATTATTTGTTTTTACTTAAATAAAATTTAAAAAATTGTTTGTTTAAATTTTTGTATGTTATAATACCAATTAAAAAAAAAAAAAAATTTATTTCATAATAATTGTGCCTTTAAATATTGTAAGAATATGAAGAAAGTGTTTTTTTTTATATTGATTTATTATTAAATAATTTTATAAAACTTTATGTACATTATCAAAAATTAATAAAGTGAATTCATAATCCTTATATATTATATTATTAATTATTATAAAACAAAAACACAAAACCGTTTACAATTTTCATTAGCCATTATTATAAATCACTTTTACACGTATGCAACAAAGGCAGAAAGACAACTTCTCCATTTTTATATTTAATTGGTACCAATTTGTTCTTAATACAATTCAATTCAAATAAGTCTGGCAGATTTTCTTCCAAATTGGATGAGTAAATATTTAATCTGGAAGATTTTATTGGCACAATAAAAATATCCGACATTTTTTTTAAGCTATTGCCATAAATAAGAACTTTTTTCTTATGACAAACAGAATTTTTCATTTTGACAATAACGTTTGATTTAGTTAAAAACCATTGATTTTGAAATTCTTCTGCATATAGTATAAAGCCTTCTTTCAATTCTAATTTGTAAAAAAAATTTTTGCATTGTGGCAGAGCATGCTGTAACAAACCACCATTATTTTGTTTTATCAGTTTTGGGTAAGTGGTTTCGGAAGTTTGAGACTTCTCAATAGCATTCCATTCACTAAGTCTTTTTGCTGCTTGTACCAAAATGTTATTACCATTTCGCAATAAACGTTTTATTTGAAATAACATACTTTCGAAAGGATAAGCGCTAAAACTTGAAAGTATTCCTAAATTACGAACATCATCTACTAGATGGATCAGATTATGAACATTGCTTGTTATATATCGAATTCCATATAAATTAATATAATTCTCAATAAAATCGTGCAGCATCATGTGGGCTAAATCCAGGTAATTAGAATAACAAGTTGATGAACAAATTGTAACTGCACAAAATAATTGTAGAAAATGTTCATAATTCTGTTTTGTTCTGTTAAATTGTCTTTTAAAACCACAATGCTTATGTAAAGTAAGAAAGTTCGGTATTCTAAACCTTTCCAGTTGGACAATTCATTTAGACCACGAACTGCACGGTGAATTTCTCTGGGTAATTTGTATGACCTCAAACTTTCAGAAATTTGTAAACTTTGTTTGTGTGACCATCTGACTGCAAATCCTACTATTCCACCACTCCATCCAACCAATAATCTTTTCACTATACCTAAATCAATTAAATGTAAGGAATCTGCTACTGGGAACTGCTCTATCATATCAATCGCTAATATCTCTAATGGGGAACAAAATTTGTGATGTGAATCATCTTTTCTCGAACGAAAATCTTCATCAGTTCTTTTCGTACACTCTGTTCTTGGATATATAGTACATCGACTATCATAATTATATTCACCGATTGAATAGCACTTTTGGCATCCGAAAAGACTGTTGAAATAGACAACTCCTACAAGATTTAAATAATTATATTATATTTCAACTTTTAAAGCAATATTCTAAAAATTACCTTTTATAAAGGATCTAGCAGGTGAGTCGCAGATGAAACAGCGAATACCTACACTAATTTTCTGCCCGTTAATTATAATACCATTTGTCATAACATCTTTCATTTCATTAACAAAAGGCATTAGATATTCTAATAAATTAGAAGGTTTTCCAACACCACTATAAATTCCAAGTACCATAACTTTGGCATCAGGATACTCGTGAATATTAGCCAAAATAGGCCAAAATTCTTGTTTTGAGCTTCGAAACAGAGGTAAGCCGTCAATATTAATATTGATTTGAATATCGATTGGCATATTAATATTATGAAAATTTTTGTGGATGCAAAACTTTAATCCTTGATACCAAAACATTCCTTTATTATCACCTAAACTATATATATTAGAAATTCTTACTGGAGTTTCAAGTATAGTTCTTGGATCTAATGGAAGTTTTGTGGCTAAATTTGTCTTATTTAAACAAAGCAACAACGATCTAAATGCTGAATGTGTAATTTTATGTGTTATTGCCCATATTCGTAGTTCATTATAAATATCTATTTCAACATGTGCAACTGTTCCCATGTTATCGTCTTCTGTTAAATCATCATTCCAAGCACATTCTTCTTGTTCATCTTGAATCTCTAAAAATTGTTATATTTTAAAATTGTTTTTGCATTTAGGTCAAATAATTTACCTTCTGAAATTGTAGGAGAAGATTGTGGTATGAAAACCATAGACTGCTGTTCATTTTTAAAATTCTTATAATTTTTTCAATTATTTTCACAAAACTGGACGAATACTTTTGTTTATTTCGGTAGTATGTACCACTCCGTTTAAATTTTCGCCATTTTGAAATATCCATTTGCTCTTTCTTTATATTATATTCTTTGTATTCAAAATATTTTATTGTTAAAAGTTACCTGAGTAATGATTTTTACATAGAGAAATTGAATGCAGTTGTAATTTATTGACATTTATTGACAGAACTTATAAATGTTCTTAAAAAAAGACTTGAAATCTTAAAGTCCGTAAGGCTTATTAAAATAACATTATTAGTGCTTATAAGATTTCATTACAAGATTTATCAGAATGTTAGTTAATAAGATTATTATTCTCTTAAAAAATGCTCTATAAGACGTTAAAAAACCTATTTTACAAGACTTTGGTTCTTATTAGTAATAAGTCTAATATTTTGCTAATAAGCCTTTTATAAGATAATTATAAGTACTTATGTCTTGTTAAAAATGAATAAGCTTCTTAATTGTTCGCTGGAGGAAATAGGAACGGACACCCTGATACTAAATTTGGAGATTCTATCTTCATTGGTTTCGGAATTATGCTCGTTCGGCCTAAATTCGATAAAAAAGTTCTAGGTTCCGAACCCATGGTCCAATCCCGACCTTACGCAATCCCCAAAGTATTTTCATTACTAGTAACCTACAGCACAAATTTGATGAAGATAGCGTCATTAGTTGTTGAGTTATCGTGATTTTTTATATATGTTCGTTAGCCCTTCGATCGATTAAAAGGTCCAGAATCCGAACCCATGGGCCGATTTCGCCCATATGCAATCCTCGCCGTACTTTCAGTCCTAGTAACCTACAGTTAAAATTTCATCAAGATAGCTCCATTATTTTTTGAGTTATCGTGCCTACGGACAGACGGACGGACGGGCATGGCTATATCGACTCAGGCGGTCACGCTGATCACAAATATATATACTTTTCCATATCTAGCTCGCTTCCTTTAGGTGGTTACAAACACCATACCAAAGTTAATATACCCCTTTACCTATTCTATAGGTGTAGGGTATAAAAACATAGACCAAATAATTATGTAGACGATCAGTTTCATATAAACAATTTTTAGGGTTTTTTTTTTGTGTCAGTCCGTCCATTTTTGGTTCATTAATTTAAAATTTATACAAGTAGGTAAATAAAAAAATACAATACTTAAAAAATTTAGATTAAAATTAAAAAAAAAATTTCACCATGAAGCGAATTTAAACCCTAACTTATTCATCTTCAAATTTTTAAAATGCATTTGTTTTTGTTTACTTTATACTTTGAAGCATAATTTGCGTAATAAAAATGTAACGGTTGAGAAATGATTTTGTATTAATATGGAATATGTGTAAATGTACATATACATTATAGATAATAAGTAAGATAATAATCTTATATGAATAAGCGAGTGTGCATTTTTTGTTTTTGTGTATGAAAATGTAAACAAAAAATATTTAAGTGAATAGTTTTAATTAATGACATTAATATTTCGAATTAGATTTTCAACCATGTTATTGTTACATTATTATGAGCATATGTATGTATATGTATATAGAAATATTATAAAAGACCATACACAAAGAACTAGATATTTACAAACATACATACATACAATGTGCAAAAATATGTAGTAAGACTTAAAGACACCTAAAAAATGTAAAAAAATTTTGTTTAACAAACTAGATACTTAGATAAAGATTTTATCAAGTAGGCACTTATAATGCTTTTTAATGATATTTTTGTCTTCTGTTACAAAATTTAAATTAATTTAGATAAATTTACTAAAAGGAATATTTTAATAAATTATAATTAGTTATTAGATAAACCGATTATAACTATTAATGAATTGGATCCAAGTTGGAAATTGTCAAATTAAATATTGTATTTAATAATTTTATATAAAAAATTGTCTAAAAAAATTTAATTAAAACTAAAAAGTATAAAATAAAATAAAAAAAATCTTTTTTTCAATAGATACTTTTAATTAAAGTAATACTAGCCTCCTAAAATGCAGAAAATAAAAAATTGAAGGTAGAACTTGGGAATTTGTTACTGTGTTAATATAAAAGTAAATTGAGGGTATAAGAAACAGTTCTTTTAATGTTTCAAAACTTTTAAGTTTAAAATGTTGAAAATTTTCATTAACCAAAAATTGATGGTAGATCTTTTGCATTTAAAAGTGTTTTAGTATAAAAGTAAATTACTGAAATGGTGACAGTTCTTCTTTCAGATAGTCTTAATTCAGCAATTTACTTTTATATTAAAATACTTTTAAATGCAAAAGATCTACCATCAATTTTTGGTTAATGAAAATTTTCAACATTTTAAGCTTAAAAGTTTTGAAACATTAAAAAAACTGTTTCTTATACCAGCAATTTACTTTTATATTAACATTTTTATTTTTTTATCAAATTTTCGAAAAATTTTGTAAAAATGTGCCTATATAGCATCACTCTGTCCGTCCGTCCGTCCGTATGTTTACAAAACTTTTACTCCGTTTGAAATGGAGTAAAGAAATTTTAACCACGGGTAGAAATAACAAAACAAAATAGTTTCGTAGAAGAATTTTTCTATAGCTCCACCCGTTATGGAGCTACAGCCCCACAAAGTTGGAAAAAGCCCTATTTTTAAATTGTTATAACAAAAGTTCTATTAAGTGTATTTTCAATTTGAAAACGATGGCAGATAGCTGGTTTTATAAACTTTATAAATTTTTAAAAGGAAAATATTTAGGGTTGCCATATGGTACTAAAATTTACAATTATGCAAACTCAATTTTTGCACAATTTTTGGGCACAGATATCTTCCAAAAGGTTCAAGCTAGGGTCTTGCAATTTTCAGAGAATTTAGGTCCTCTAAAATTAGTAGGAGTCGGTTAACAAAATTTTTTTGGCAAGTCCCCTGCTTAGAAGTTATAAGGGCTTGAATATTGAAATTTAGCTATTTTCAAACACCTGCAACTTTAATACCTGTTCAAATTTTTTTTTAGTAATATACAAAATTGAAAGCTGTTTAATAATATATCAACATGTGTCAAAGGTTTTTTTAATTTTGAAGGGGGTCGAAGCTAAAGCCCCCGCAAATAACCAAAAAGTCCTATATTTAAATTAGTATAACAAGAGTTTTAATGAACGTATTTTCAATCTAAAATCGGTATAAGAATGCTGCTTTTATAGGCTTCACAAAAATATAAGGGTTAAATGTATAGGGTTGCCATACGTACAAAAATTTACCAATAAACAAAACTAAATTTTTGCAAAATTTTTGGCCCCACATATATTCTAAATGGTTCAGGCTAGGGTCTTGAAATTTTCACAGAAGTTAGGTCCTCTGAAATTAGTAGGAGTCGGATAATAAAATTTTTTTGTCCCGTTTCCTATGTAGGAGCTATAAGGGCTCGAAAGTTGAAACTTTGCTATTTTTAAACACCTATACTTTAAATACCTGTTCAAATTTTTTTCTCAAAAATATACAAAATTTACAGCTGCAGCATTATGTTTCAACATATGTTAAAGGTTTTTCTTAAATTTGAAAGGGTCTCTTTATATTGAAGAAATTGTCTCTTAGTTTTAACCATTTTTGGTTAGAAATTCCCAATTTTGGTAGAGTTCACAACTGATTTCCTAGAACTGAAAAAAAATGGAAGGGTGAAGACAGGAGGGAGGTGGGCAGATCCATCATAAGTTTGCAAAGCTAAAATTTGGGAACCTTCCCCGTTGAAAGGCCCCTAGGTCTTAAAAATTAAAACTTTTACATTTTTATAAAACAGTTACTTATTCACCAGTGTAAATATTTCCAACATTAAACGTTGACATTGAAGCTCCAACATTATATTTCGCACTTATTAACAGGTTTTCTTGAATACATTGGGGTTTTATTCTAAGTATTTTACTATTAGTCATATAATTAATAAATTAATGAAATAACTAAATTATAATATTATCATTTATTTTTATATTTATTTTTTTAAAAGTAAATGATTATATATGTAATTTTGAAAATGTAATTTTTAAAAACCCTTGGTTTTTTTCCTCACTTGTTATTTCTATATTTTCTTCCATTATTATCGTTAATTTATTTCTCTCACCTCTTGTGTTATAATATCCAATCTTGAAATGATGGAATGGTATTGCATTTTCAAATTAAATTCATTTGGGTTTGAAATATGAGTAACAGGATTTTTATTAAAAACAGGGGCTGGATTTATGGCAGTAAAAAGGTGCCTCATTGCTGTTTAAGACATCGAAATGTTTCCTATTAATTTGCGAACACTTCAAATGTAACCACTGATTACACATGTCACACTGGAGATTCAGATCCGCTTCATAATTTGAAACAATTATAAAATTGTTTACAACTTGACAGCTTGACAAATGTCAATCCATTCCCTTGAAGACTGAAATTGAACCAAATGTGAGTAAATTTAAATGAAATTGTACTTTTGTGTTATACAAAAAAAATATTAACATCTAGCTCTACAAGAAAATTGCAAGGCACGATAAATTTTTCTACTGAACGAATTTTATTGTGTAGTAATTTTCAATTGACTTTTAAATGTTTACATTTTATTGTAAAAAGTGTTTGTTTACAAGATTTTCTGATAATTTTTGAAAGTAAAGCATTTCTTATAAAATTAAAATATAAATTGATTGAAAAATAAAAAATATAAGGCTAAAAATAACATACACATTTGATTAATTTTAATAATATTTAAAATAAAAGAATAATAAGGATAGAAATAGAATTATAGAAATGATTTTGAATAACATAGAAATTTTCCGTTGTGTCCACAATTTAAATAAAATAAAAATTTACCAAAGTCACTCAAAATCAAGTGTCATTTAATTTTGCTGCAAATTCTTCAATACAATAATTTTGCTCTAGATGCTACACCGCTGCGATTCAGTGTAGCGCTACTTCATTCTGAACGCGATTAATGCTTACATTTTCTTGAAGATTTTAACATTAAAAAAAGTGTACAAAACAAATATATTATGCAAAAAACGAGGAAGATTATAGTTGCCCATGTCAACTTTTAGATACCCGTGCGTGTATTAAATAAATAAGAATTTCATATATTGCAATTGACCTGTTTGACAGAAAATTCAAAATATTTGTTTTTTTATATTTAATTACAAAAAAAATGAATAAAAGAAAAAAGGAATTAAGAAAAAAATATGAATTTAAAAAACAAATATGCTCTAAACGAGATTCGTACCCACACTTTTCAATTACAAGGTCGACGTCCTAACCACTAAGCCATAAATTTTTTGTTCATCTCAATTTTTTTTTAAATTATTATAGTTGCATTGGTATCAATTGTTTGTTTTGAATAACTGTTTTCAATTTTTTTAAAAATGTATTAAAAAAAAAATAAATAATTTATAAATGAGAGTTTTAAGATAAATTAAAAAAAAAAGAAAAATTTTTGTCCCAGCCAGAAATCGAACCGAAACGTTTTAACTACTAGTCCCATGTCCTAACCACTACACCATAGAACAATAAATAATTTTCCTACAAAACGAGTTTTTATTTATCTTAATTTTTTTTTTAAATAATTGTAGTTGCTATGGTATCAATTGTTCGTTTTAAATAACAGTTTTTAAATAATTGTAGTTGCTATAGTATCAATTGTTTGTTTTAAATTACAGTTTTGAATTTTTTTTATAGAAATATTTAATATTAATATAAATGAGAGTTTTCTGTCAAATTTTCTATAAAATAACATTTTTCATACATAAAATAAATACATATATTTTATTAAAAAGAAAATAGATAACAAAAAATGAATTTAAAAAAAAAAAAATTTTTTCCTAAGCCTGAATTCGAACCGAGACATTTTTGCTACAAGTAACATGTCCTAACCACTACACCATGAATCGATTAATAATTAGACAACAATTTGTTTGTTTTTATATTTGGTTTCTATTTCGTTATTAATTTTGAAAATATTGATAAAATTTCGAAAAATTTGTATGGCAGCTACCCGAAGCCGTTCTCCGATTTTAACCAAAAACAATAGGGAACCTACAAATTGTCTAAAAATTACTTTGTGAAAGTTTCAGAACTCTAGCTCTTATAGTTTTTGAGTTATCGTGCTGACGGACGGACGGACGGACACACATAGCTAGATCGATTCACTTTTCAATGCTGATTCGATACGTACACTTGACACTATATCTAGCTCGTATATTTCGATGCGTTACAAACGGAGGAGTAATTTTAATATACCCGATCTTCATATATGAATCGAAAAATGAGTCGTTCTAGCTATGTGTGTCTGTCCGTCCGTCCGTCTGTGTGTCAGCACGATAACTCAAAAACTAAAAGAGCTACAGTTTTGAAATTTTCACAAAATATTTTTCAATCAATTTCTAGGTTCTCTATTTTTTTTGGTTAAAATCGAACCAAAGCTTCGGGTAGCTCTCGAACAACTAACTTTTTTAACTCCAATATTTTCATACAAAAATTTGAAATTTTGCTATGCATCTTGTATTTAACATGAAATTATATGAATTTTGTTTTTTTGTTTATTTTTTTTTTTGTAGATAACGATTTCAAATTACGATTTCATATGATTTAAATCATGCGTAGTTTATTTAAGATAAGCAAAAAAGAACACAAAGAGTTTTTTTTTTTACGTAAATGGATTATTGATATTGATAGATATTATAATCTTTATGAATATGATGGAGGAGTAATGATCATATATGATCATATGAAGCTTATTTTGCTTAAGTTTAATATATTCGTGAATTAAAAAAAAATTAAAAGAGATAGAATTGAAATTCACACAAAACATTTTTTGGACATTTTTGAGGTTCCCTATTCTTTTTGGTTAAGACCAGACCAAGGTTTCGGGGAGCTGCCACACAACTTATTTAAACCAATATGAATTTCTTCAAAAGTAATTATACCAGGAAGACGAAATTTACACACGGTTAGTTTTATAATGAATCAAGCACTTATATGAAGTTTCAAAATGTTACGGCTCCATTTTCGGGGGAAACTTGGAAACATATTATCCTCTTGGAAACTGATTATACTACGAGGATGAAAATTACACACTGTTAGTTATATAATGAATCAAGCACTTATATGAAGTTTCAAAATGTTACGTCCCCATTTCCGGGGGCTGCCATACAACTTCTTTGCACCAATATGAATTTCTTTATAACTAATTACACTACGAGGATGAAAATTTCACACGATTAGTTATATAATGAATCGAGCACTTATATGGAATTTCAAAATGTTACGGCCCCGTTTTCGGGCAGCTGCCATACAAAGTTGTCAATTCGATAACTGTGAATCTAATGAAGCTATGAGGATAAAATTAAAACTGGGCAAGTAAAATAATAGGTCAAGTTAGTTGGCAAAGTTCAACATTGGGGTTATATTCTAAGTATTTTACTATTAGTCATATAATTAATAAATTAATGAAATAACTAAATTATAATATTATCATTTATTTTTATATTTATTTTTTTAAAAGTAAATGATTATATATGTAATTTTGAAAATGTAATTTTTAAAAACCCTTGGTTTTTTTCCTCACTTGTTATTTCTATATTTTCTTCCATTATTATCGTTAATTTATTTCTCTCACCTCTTGTGTTATAATATCCAATCTTGAAATGATGGAATGGTATTGCATTTTCAAATTAAATTCATTTGGGTTTGAAATATGAGTAACAGGATTTTTATTAAAAACAGGGGCTGGATTTATGGCAGTAAAAAGGTGCCTCATTGCTGTTTAAGACATCGAAATGTTTCCTATTAATTTGCGAACACTTCAAATGTAACCACTGATTACACATGTCACACTGGAGATTCAGATCCGCTTCATAATTTGAAACAATTATAAAATTGTTTACAACTTGACAGCTTGACAAATGTCAATCCATTCCCTTGAAGACTGAAATTGAACCAAATGTGAGTAAATTTAAATGAAATTGTACTTTTGTGTTATACAAAAAAAATATTAACATCTAGCTCTACAAGAAAATTGCAAGGCACGATAAATTTTTCTACTGAACGAATTTTATTGTGTAGTAATTTTCAATTGACTTTTAAATGTTTACATTTTATTGTAAAAAGTGTTTGTTTACAAGATTTTCTGATAATTTTTGAAAGTAAAGCATTTCTTATAAAATTAAAATATAAATTGATTGAAAAATAAAAAATATAAGGCTAAAAATAACATACACATTTGATTAATTTTAATAATATTTAAAATAAAAGAATAATAAGGATAGAAATAGAATTATAGAAATGATTTTGAATAACATAGAAATTTTCCGTTGTGTCCACAATTTAAATAAAATAAAAATTTACCAAAGTCACTCAAAATCAAGTGTCATTTAATTTTGCTGCAAATTCTTCAATACAATAATTTTGCTCTAGATGCTACACCGCTGCGATTCAGTGTAGCGCTACTTCATTCTGAACGCGATTAATGCTTACATTTTCTTGAAGATTTTAACATTAAAAAAAGTGTACAAAACAAATATATTATGCAAAAAACGAGGAAGATTATAGTTGCCCATGTCAACTTTTAGATACCCGTGCGTGTATTAAATAAATAAGAATTTCATATATTGCAATTGACCTGTTTACAGAAAATTCAAAATATTTGTTTTTTTATATTTAATTACAAAAAAAATGAATAAAAGAAAAAAGGAATTAAGAAAAAAATATGAATTTAAAAAACAAATATGCTCTAAACGAGATTCGTACCCACACTTTTCAATTACAAGGTCGACGTCCTAACCACTAAGCCATAAATTTTTTGTTCATCTCAATTTTTTTTTAAATTATTATAGTTGCATTGGTATCAATTGTTTGTTTTGAATAACTGTTTCCAATTTTTTTAAAAATGTATTAAAAAAAAAATAAATAATTTATAAATGAGAGTTTTAAGATAAATTAAAAAAAAAAGAAAAATTTTTGTCCCAGCCAGAAATCGAACCGAAACGTTTTAACTACTAGTCCCATGTCCTAACCACTACACCATAGAACAATAAATAATTTTCCTACAAAACGAGTTTTTATTTATCTTAATTTTTTTTTTAAATAATTGTAGTTGCTATGGTATCAATTGTTCGTTTTAAATAACAGTTTTTAAATAATTGTAGTTGCTATAGTATCAATTGTTTGTTTTAAATTACAGTTTTGAATTTTTTTTATAGAAATATTTAATATTAATATAAATGAGAGTTTTCTGTCAAATTTTCTATAAAATAACATTTTTCATACATAAAATAAATACATATATTTTATTAAAAAGAAAATAGATAACAAAAAATGAATTTAAAAAAAAAAAAATTTTTTCCTAAGCCTGAATTCGAACCGAGACATTTTTGCTACAAGTAACATGTCCTAACCACTACACCATGAATCGATTAATAATTAGACAACAATTTGTTTGTTTTTATATTTGGTTTCTATTTCGTTATTAATTTTGAAAATATTGATAAAATTTCGAAAAATTTGTATGGCAGCTACCCGAAGCCGTTCTCCGATTTTAACCAAAAACAATAGGGAACCTACAAATTGTCTAAAAATTACTTTGTGAAAGTTTCAGAACTCTAGCTCTTATAGTTTTTGAGTTATCGTGCTGACGGACGGACGGACGGACACACATAGCTAGATCGATTCACTTTTCAATGCTGATTCGATACGTACACTTGACACTATATCTAGCTCGTATATTTCGATGCGTTACAAACGGAGGAGTAATTTTAATATACCCGATCTTCATATATGAATCGAAAAATGAGTCGTTCTAGCTATGTGTGTCTGTCCGTCCGTCCGTCTGTGTGTCAGCACGATAACTCAAAAACTAAAAGAGCTACAGTTTTGAAATTTTCACAAAATATTTTTCAATCAATTTCTAGGTTCTCTATTTTTTTTGGTTAAAATCGAACCAAAGCTTCGGGTAGCTCTCGAACAACTAACTTTTTTAACTCCAATATTTTCATACAAAAATTTGAAATTTTGCTATGCATCTTGTATTTAACATGAAATTATATGAATTTTGTTTTTTTGTTTATTTTTTTTTTTGTAGATAACGATTTCAAATTACGATTTCATATGATTTAAATCATGCGTAGTTTATTTAAGATAAGCAAAAAAGAACACAAAGAGTTTTTTTTTTACGTAAATGGATTATTGATATTGATAGATATTATAATCTTTATGAATATGATGGAGGAGTAATGATCATATATGATCATATGAAGCTTATTTTGCTTAAGTTTAATATATTCGTGAATTAAAAAAAAATTAAAAGAGATAGAATTGAAATTCACACAAAACATTTTTTGGACATTTTTGAGGTTCCCTATTCTTTTTGGTTAAGACCAGACCAAGGTTTCGGGGAGCTGCCACACAACTTATTTAAACCAATATGAATTTCTTCAAAAGTAATTATACCAGGAAGACGAAATTTACACACGGTTAGTTTTATAATGAATCAAGCACTTATATGAAGTTTCAAAATGTTACGGCTCCATTTTCGGGGGAAACTTGGAAACATATTATCCTCTTGGAAACTGATTATACTACGAGGATGAAAATTACACACTGTTAGTTATATAATGAATCAAGCACTTATATGAAGTTTCAAAATGTTACGTCCCCATTTCCGGGGGCTGCCATACAACTTCTTTGCACCAATATGAATTTCTTTATAACTAATTACACTACGAGGATGAAAATTTCACACGATTAGTTATATAATGAATCGAGCACTTATATGGAATTTCAAAATGTTACGGCCCCGTTTTCGGGCAGCTGCCATACAAAGTTGTCAATTCGATAACTGTGAATCTAATGAAGCTATGAGGATAAAATTAAAACTGGGCAAGTAAAATAATAGGTCAAGTTAGTTGGCAAAGTTCAACATCGCCCGGACCAACTTTTATGGTTTTTTTTTGTTTTTAAGCAAAAATTATGGTACCTATAATGAATTAAAAATTTAATTTTTTTTTTTGTTGTTATTTTTTTTTTAAGCAAAACTTATAATATATATACTTTGTTATATTTTTTTTTGTAATATTTATAATAGCGTAAGTGAAATAAATAACGGTTAGTGGGTATGCACGGGTATCTAAAAGTTGGCAAGGGCAACTATAATCTTCCTCGTTATATTTGGTTTCTATTTAGTTATTAATTTTGAAAATATTCATATAATTTCGAAAAATTTGTATGGCAGCTACCCGAAGCCTTTCTCCGATTTCAACAAAAAACAATAGGGAACCTACAAATTGTCTAAAAATTACTTTGTGAAAGTTTCAGAACTCTAGCTCTTATAGTTTTTGAGTTATCGTGCTGACGGACGGACGGACACACACAGCTAGATCGATTCACTTTTCGATGCTGATTCGATACGTACTCTTGACACTATATCTAGCTCGTCTAGATCGATGCGTTACAAACGGAGGAGCAATTTTAATATACCCGATGTTCATATATGTATGCACGGGTATAAAAAAAACTTAAAAGACATTTTATTAGTGGTGTGGTGTTTTTCGTTGTTTATTTCAAATATTACAAAAAGATGAGTTATAAATTGAAATATTTTGAATTTGATATACATATATTATTTTTTTTTAATATTTTGAATAAAGTCTTAATTGCAATGTTTTATTTTTAAAAAACGATAACCAATCACACTACTAATACACAAATATGTTAGCCAGACTTAGCTATTTCACATCACAATTTATTTTCATGTAATTATATCATCAATTGTATTGATAGATCAACAACAGATATGTATTTGAAATAGAATATAGAGGCAAATGTAAAAAAAAACGAGGAAGAGTGTAGTAGAGTAGACTGTGTCAACTCTGGGATACCCGTATGACCATACATTATATCATCCGGTTAATTACTTTTGGCAAAATTTCAAACATGCAGTTTTATTAGGTGTAGTGTAATGCTCATATAAAAGAAGGAGATGTATGGCAGCTACTTGAACCCTCTGCAATAGACCAACCAAATTTTATAGTAATTTTGGCCATTACACTAAACTTTGGAAAAATTTTTGCAAAAATTTCAGACACCCAGCTTCATTAGGTGTGGAGTAATGCTCATATAAAAGACGGAGTTGTTATCTCTCCATACTCAAACTCTCTGCAGTAGACCAACCACATTTTACAGGTGGCCATAAAATTAAACTGTTTTTGGTAAAATTTCAGAGACCCAGCTTTAATAAGTACAGAGTAATGCTCATATGAAAAAAGTAGTTGTATGGCAGGTGCTCGAACCTTGTATTTAAATAGCGATGACGGCTATTGCATAAAAAAGAATTTGTGAAAATTTCAAAATCCGAGCTCCTTTATTTGTTGATTTATCGTGCGGACAGACGAATGGACATACATAGCTAAATCGATTTATTTTTCGATTCTGATCCGATCTGTGCACTTAAGTCTATATCGACTCCCCCTCCTTCTCTTTTTGTTTTTTTTTACACACAAGTCAAACTCTAGGAAAACGAATTCCTTTGTACATAGCTAAAATTAGATATGTAAGCTGTGCTAAGGGGCTATCAACAAGTAATTTACTACAATACGGTGCGGATGTATTTAATTTTTTTCTTTATCGATTATAATTATTTTAATTAATAAAAGATAAACAGAAAAAAGCATAATCAGCAATTACGCAAAAAAAAATTATTATATATATTAATTACGCGAAATGGCCAAAAGTGCAAACTAAAAATTAAAGGAGAAACGGGTGTAGAATGTGCAGGTGTGTGCAAAAAATTCTATTATGAGGCGTTAAAATGTTCAGGAATGGATCAGTCTACTGTAAACTTACTATACACCAACAGGAATATTAAGTTTATTTGTGACGACTGTATTCAATATATACAAAATGTTGATTTGGTCTTAAAAAACATGCACAGTGCAGTTTCAAAAAATAATGAGTACCTTAAGGAATATAAAGAAGAATTTGAACGTGCAATAAAAAAAAATGAAAATGAAGTCGTTGAATTACTTAAGGCTATTGAAACTAATTACATGAAGAGATTGGAAGAAATTAAAGCCAGTCAACAAAAAGAAATAGAGAAAATGCAAAAATTTACTGAAGTCTTCAAAATTGAAACAGAAAAAGTGAATGAATCATTTGTTACTGCAATTAAAAAAAATGATGAGGTCTGCAAAAAAATGAATGTTACAAATAATATAAATTCGAATATGGGTCAAACAGTGTCTGTTGTTGATGTAATTAAAAATACTAAAGCAAGTGTAAATTTAAAAATGAAGAAAGAGTTACCTTTAATAATAAAACCGAAGAATAAGCAGAAAACTGAAAAAACAAAAAGTGATTTAAATACAAAGGTGGATCCAAAAAATTTGAAAATAAAGAATTTTGAAAACAAAAGTAATGGGATGATTTGAATAGAAACGGAAACCATCGAAGATCGTGAAAATATCAAAAACTAATTAGAAGAAAAAATGAAAGAGAATTATGATATCAAAATACCTGTGGTCATTAAACCTAACATAGAAATTGAGCACATGAATAATAAATTTAGTGAAAATGATATTGTGGAAAAACTTAAAAAACAAAATTCTTTTCTACAAATGAGAACTTAAAGTATTAAAGATATATCCAGTGAAAAAATACAACAAAGAAATGTTTAATTCAGTTATAGAAGTGGATAAGGAATCATTCCCAGAAATAATAGCTAACGAAAAATTATGTATTGGATGAGAAATGTGCAAGGTCTTAGGATTACATAGGATTTCTGTTGCTATTGGTTTGCTGGCAGTAAGTTTTTGAAGATCCTGGTTTGAAATTGTATTAGGCCAAAATATCCTGCATATTCTCCTGAGACACCTATTAACAAAAGTCTGTAGTTTTCTGGATATGTTATCTGTGACTTTCCAGGTTTCGCAAGCGTATAGTAGAACTGGTTTAACGCTCGAGTTGAAAATTTTTAGTTTGGTTTTTCTACTAACGTTTCTATAGCGCCAAACGTTACTGAGTTTATGATAAGCATGCTTGGCCTTATTTATCCGGGACGATATGTCCTCCTGCGCGCTACCGCTTTTTGTTATCATGCTTCCCAAATAGCAAAATTCATCAACCTCGTCGATTACTATAGATTTGTTGTTAATATCAATTGTTAGTGGTGTCTGAATACTTGTTTCTAGTCACATTAGCTTCGTTTTGCTAAAGTTTATTTTTAACCCAACATTTTTAGCATTAATAGTAAGTTTTTCTAATTTTGAGCTAATAGATGGTAAACTGTGCGACATGAGGCAAATATCATCAGCGTAATCAAGTTCACCTAGTTTTTCGAATGGGCGCCACTGTATTCCATCAGATGTTTCGGCGTCGGTTTTTCTGATTATACTGTCTAAAAACTATCAGAAACAGTATGGGGGAGAGTACGCAACCTTGACGAACTCCGTCATTTATTGCAAATGCAGCGCTTGTTTTCCCTTTAAATCGCACTCGTACTGTACAAGCGGTATCCCTATAAAGTTCTTTTATTAGTTCTGTTAACTTATCCGTAATTCCCAGAACTCTTAGCGCTTCCCAAATGGCATTTCTTGAAACGGTGTCGAATGCACGTTCAAAATCGCCGCAGAGAAGGAACAATGGAGATTGCCATTCAGCCGACTGTTCGATGATGATTCGTAGGGTATTTGTGTGATCAACACAAGATCTCTTTGGTCTGAATCCCGCTTGCTTGCGACGCAGTAAGTTGTTGATGGTTGGAGAAATACGGTCTAAAATGATGAATGCCAGTAATTTCTCGACAGAATTTAAAAGTGTAATTCCTCGCCAGTTACTGCAGTTGCTAAGGTCGCCTTTTTTTTTTTTTTTTTTTTTGAAGAATTGGTACAATGATCCCTTCTTTTCAGCTTCTTGGGATTCTTCCAGTTGTCCATGTTTCCAGGATAATTGGAACCAGGGTTGTGGTTAGCACCTCGGGACCGCTTTTCAACAGCTCTGCTGGTAAATTATCAGGGCCCGGAGATTTGTTGGTCTTTAATTTTGCAATGGCATTTGCTATTTCCTCTCTGCTTGGTGGTGCTTTAGAGATATTACGTCTGGGATTGCGTCGTCTTGTGATTTCAACTGGCAAACTGCTTTCCACCCTCAGTTCAGTAGAGTCTTCGAAAAATTCCTTCCAACGATTCAGTTGTTTTTCCTCTGTTGTGAGAATATTTCCGTTGCAATCTTTAAGTGGAGGTGCTTCGACTCTTGTTCTCGAAAGTTTGTTTATAGCAGAGTAGATGCCGCGTAGGTTGTTGTGGTATGCAGCTATTTTCCGCCTCTGAGCCGATGGTATTCACAAAACGCTCCCGATCTTTCCTCGCTGAAGATTTTATTTGACGTTCGATATTGTTATATTCCCCTTTTAGTCGTTGTTTCTCCGCTGGCAATCGAGCTTGACCAAGCTGTGGTTTAAGCTCGCGAAGTTTTTCTATTAGCTTCCACGTATCCTCTTCTATCCAAGGCTTTTTCTGGTGTTGTTGAGTGCCAAGGGTTCTTTGGGCAGCAGTTTTACAAGCACTTTCAATATTGTACCAGGTGATCGGTTCATCCATGTTGTGCAGTATATTGTTAACTGATTCTTTTTTTAATTCCTCCATCTTACCCGAATCTTGAAGTTTTGAAAAATCATATTTTGTTCTACGATTATGACGTTGACAAATCGCAGCTGGGCGTAATCTAATTTCTCCTAGTAGTAGGTTATGGTCGCTGTAAATATCAGCGCCTCTACAAGCTCTGACATCTAGTAGGGAATTGTGATAAGTTCTACTTATCAGGATTTGATCAATTTGATTTCGCGTCGATCCATCTGGAGACTTCCATGTAAATTTATGGATGTCGCGATGCGGAAATCTAGTGCCTCCAATGAAGAGATTATGTGCTGTGCAAAGGTCGACCAATCTTTCTCCCTTATTGTTCCGAATAGACCCGAGTCCATGACAACCCATGACTCTTTAGAGATTGGAATTGTTGTCACCTACCTTGGTATTAAAATCGCCAAGGATGATTTTGATGTCGCCTTCCCTCGTGCCGTTTAACGCAGCTTCTAGCTGGCTATAAAAGTTTTCTTTGTTCTCATCTTTATCGGGTTCAGTGGGGGCGTAGCACTGAATAACAGCGATGTTTCGGAATTTGGAATGAAAACTTGCTGTGATGATACGGTCGGATATAGGTTTAAATTCCATTAGAGCCCTCACAAGGTGCTATCAGCCGGGCCAGCTGAACCTAGGTTTTTTAACGAGGTTGGTACTCCTCCCCCTCCCCCTTTCTCATCCGGGCTTGGGACCGGCATTGGCGGAGTTAAGAAAACCGGTTAATAAGTGCGAAATATAATGTTGGAGCTTCAATGTTATCGTTTAATTTTGAAAAACTTACACTGGTAAATAAGTTACTGTTTTATAAAAACATAAAAGTTTTAATTTTGAAGACCTAGTAGCCCTTCAATGGGGAAGGTTCCCAAATTTTTGCTTAGCAAACTTATGATGACTCTGCCCGGCCCCCTACTGTCCTCACTCTTCCATTTTTTCCGGTTTTAAGAAATCAATTTTGAACTCCAAAAAAATTTGGAATTTTACCTAGAATATTATTATCTAACCAAAAATGGTTAAGACTAAGAAACAATTTCTTCAATTTAAAGAGACCCTTTCAAATTTAAGAAAAACCTTTAACGTATGTTGAAATATAATGCTGCAGCTGTAAATTTTGTATATTTGTAAAAAAAATTTTTAACAGGTGTTAAAATTACAGGTGGTTGAAAATAGCAAAATTTCAATTTTCGAGCCCTTATAGCTCCTAAACAGGGTGCGTGACAAAAAAATTTTGTTAACCGACTCCTACTAATTTCGGAGGACCTAAATTCTCCCAAAATTTCAAGACCCTAGCTTGAACCGTTTAGAAGATATATGGGGCCAAAAATTTTGCCAAAGTTAAATTTAGCTTAATGGTAAATTTTAGTACCGTATGGCAACCCTATACATTTCGGCCTTAAATTTTTGTGAAGCCTATAAAACCAGCTATCTTTTGATGTTTTCAGATTGAAAATACACTTAACAAAACTCTTGTTATAACAATTTAAAAATAGGACTTTTTCAAACTTTGGGGGGCTGTAGCTCCAACGGGTGGGGCTACAGAAAAAAATTCTTCTATGAAATAAATTTTTTTGTAATATCTACCCGTGGTTAAAATTTCTTTACTCTATTTGAAACTCTGTAAAAGTTTTTGTAAACATACGGACAGACGGACGGACGGACAAAGTCAAAATTAAGAAAAACCTTTGACACTTATGGAAACTTTCATTTTGTAGCTTTCAATTTTGTATATAAATAAAAAAAAATTTTAACAGGTATTCAAGTTATAAGTGTTTAAAAGCTAAATTTATAGCAAAATTTAAATTTTTGACCCCTTACATCTTCTAAAGAGGGGGCGGGACAAAAAAATTTTGTTAACTGACTCTTACTTATTTCTAAGGATCTAACTTCTCCCAAAATTTCAAGTTTCTAGATTTAGCCGTTCCGAAGTTATGAGGGACCTAAAATTTTGCAAAACTTAATTTTGAATAACGGTAAATTTTAGTACCGTGTGGTAACCCTATACAATTGAAAAATTTGTAAAGCCTATAAGAACAGCTGTCTGTTACCGTTTTCAGGTTGGAAATATACCTTATAGAACTCTAGTTATAGCTGTTTAAATATAGGGCTTTTTCCGACTTTGCGGGGCTGTAGCTCTGTAACCGGGGAGGCTACAAAGAAAAGTTTTAACATTAAATTATTTTTATTGCAATACCTACCCATTTCTGATATTTTTTAGTCAGCCGTAGGTAAAAAGGGTCGGACGGACGGACAGAGTGAAGCTATATAGGCACATTTTTAAAAAATTTTTTGAAAATCTGCTAAAAACTAAAAATGATGTTGAAACTGCAAATACTCTCAATAATTTTTTTACTGAAATAGGAGAACGTATTAAAAAAAACATTCTAAATACCAACAATTTTACTAGCTGCTCACAAAATCTATTTAATAGCAACTCGTTGTTTCTTATTCCAGTTATAGAACCAGAAATCCATCAAATTATTATGAATTTAAATAAAAATGCAACTCCAGGATTGGATAAAATTACAGTGAGAGATCTACAAGAGTTAGTCAATATTATAACCCCATCTTTAGTGAAACTGATAAATGAAAGTTTCACTAATGGTATATTTCCTGATTCGTTAAAAAAAGCATATTTAGTTCCTATTCACAAAAGTGGGTCAAAAGAAGACTGTGGTAACTATAGACCAATTTCAATTCTAAACTCAATTTCGAAAATATATGAAAAAGTTATTAATTCAAGAATAAGAAGTTTCATTACTAAAACAATAGGCTTTGATGCTAATCAGTATGGTTTCTTAGAAAAAAGTGGTACAGAATCAGCTATCGCAGCAACCTTGGAACATATTTACGATGCGTTGGATGACGGATACTATGTTGGCGCAGTTTTTATTGACTTAACAAAAGCATTTGATATGGTAAGTCATTCCAGACTTATCAGATTGCTAGATAACTTAGGAATTCAAGGTAACAGTAATCTTTTACTAAAAATTTATTTGACAAATAGAACTCAATGTGCTAAAGTTAATGAAGTACTAAGTGATGAACTAGTAATAAAAACAGGCGTACCACAAGGTTCATTATTGGGGCCGTTATTATACCTGTTGTATATAATGGACCTACCTAAAAACAATATTAAGTCAAAGTACAACATTTATGCAGATGACACTAACCTTATAGCAAAAGCGAAAACATTAGAAGAGCTTCAAAATATACTAAATGATGACTTAAAGATATATTGCAGTTGGTTGGACCAAAATGAATTATGTATAAATGCGAAAAAAACTAATTATATGATATTCAAAATGCAAAAGAAAACAAATGATAAGATTACGCTTAAGATAAAGGATACTATAATAGAACAAGTTGATAATGTTAAGTACTTGGGAATGATAATTGATGAAAACTTAAGATGGGATAAACATATAAAAAGCATTAAAAAAAAAATTATTCCTATAACAATGGCTGTCAGAAGAATGGGGAGTATTCCGAATTATGCTGCTAAACTTATATAAGTTAATTTACTTTATACCTTTTATTAAATGAAAACGCAATATTAATTTTTAATTGAAGAGAACCTACCAAAATTTGTTCTTACATTTTAATACCAAAAATTGTTCTAACATTTTATTCATTTTTTTTCATATTTATATTATTATTTTTTCTTTTAAAAAGTACAGTTTGCTTATAATTTAAATTAATATTTCTTAAGAATTTCGATAAGTATTACATGGTTATGTTGATTACCATTACATTTCCTAAAACTTATAATCTAGATTGTTCATTAACATAATATTATTTCCTAGGTGATCCAAAAAGATATTGTTTTGACCAATAAGCGAAATAATTTCAAGTGTAATTTGTTTCTTTTAAACCAATAACATAAATTTCGTTTATCATTCAAAACAACGTAAAAAATTCTTACATAACATAATAAAACCTAATTTCTTTTTAGAACACTTGAAACATCTGTTTTAAATAACCTTTTCTTTACAATATGAAATTTTTTATTTTATTTTTGTTGTTTTATTATTTTTTTTTCTTTTTTATTTTTGGTTTTAAATTACAATTTTGCAAATTTGATTTTATAAATTTTTTTCTTATAATTTACAAATTTGTTTTTGTTTTAGTTTTTGTAGTATTTTCATTCAAATACTTAAGTGCTAATTAGGCAAAATATTATGACATAATAATTCAAGTTCAGATAATAAAGAATTTAAAAAAAATACTTATTTGTTATTTAAGTTTTAGTATTTGCTAGTTCATTTTATTTATGGAATTATTATAAAAATTTTTAAATAAACTGAATAATTGTATGGATATTAACTCTTCCCCCTTTGAATTCAAATGTCCTCATTTGATTACATGTTAAAATTTGGTAGGTTGAGTGTTCTCGCTTTTGGTGCTAGTGATGGTTTTCTTGCATGTGATTTTATTGTTGATGTGTTTGATATTGATGATTGTGTAGTTGGCTGTGGTGGTGGTTGTGGGATGTAATTTGTAGGTTGTGGTACATTTGTTTGTTTAACCTCAGGTGTTGATGTTGATAATATTGTTTCTCTGGATAATGATGTTTGGATGCTTTCAAGTTTACTCTCAGATGCCTTGTCAAGTTTACTGTTAAATATTATTTTATTTTTTTGTTTTGTGTTTATGATTATTACGGTTATTAGTACAAGAATGACTACGGCTGTTGGTCCTATACTAATGATGCTTAAAAGTTGGTCGCTTATCGTTTTTTCTTTTAGTGTTTCGATATTTTTAGTATTGTTGATATGGATTTCTTGTAGTAACTCTAGTGATAGTTTTTGTTGTATTTTGTTTTTCATAAATTGTGGTTGCAATATGGCTGGTAAAATTTTGGTATTTGACACTTCGTTTGAGTAGTATTGATAATATTTTCCACCTATGGTTATTGTTGAATTTTTTATTTTTATGAGATATGCTCCTTTAATATGTCTTCCTTCCTTGTCAATTATGATTGGCCCTTGAAATTGGTTGAGGAAAATCACATCGTCTGTCAGTTGTTCTATTGTTGGAATATGATGACTATTTGTTGCATTACATGTTGAATTTTTACCTTTTAAGAGGTTTGGTATGCAGTCAAAGTTAGTTATATCCACCAATTCATTTTCATTACAAATTGTTGCATAGTTAATTTTTTTACAATTATTTTCTTTTATTCCATATAATTTTACATTGTTTGATAGTATGTAATCATGCTCAATTGTTATAATAGAATTTTCTCTTTTTACCGGTTTAATAATTAATTTATCACATGTATCTTTTAATGTTAATAGAATTTCAATTAAATAGAACAAGCAAGTACCGTTAGAAATAATTTTTACATTAGCAAAATCTAAAGCTTCCTCGGCATTAGCATAAGGAAAATTTTCATTATCAAGTATTTTAGTTATCGTTTCTATTTCTATTTTTGATAGTATCAATGGGTTTATTACATTTAATTTTGCCCAATGTACTGCATATTTTAAATTAGTAATTTCTTCTTTTATCAACTTAAGTTTGTATTGTATTTGAAAAATTGAATGGTTATTAATAATATTATTAGTTTTTATATTTTCTAATATTTGGTTAGTAATTCTAGTTATATTGTTAATTCTACCATTATAAGTTTTGTTAATTATTACTTGTTTATTGTTGTTAGTTAGTAAATGTATTGTTGTTAGTTGAATTCATCTAGTAACTCTTGTATTTGCTGTTTTTCATAAGTGAGATATGGGTAAAGAGCGTGTGACTTAAGGTCATTTAGTATAGTGGTAATCTCATTTATTAATACCTGCAGACTACTTAAATATTATTGTTATTATTATAATACCCTCTACCATTTTGGAAATTAGTGGTATTACTGTTATTGTTATAGTAATTACGCCCATTTTGGAAATTACTAGGATTATTTTTATAACGATGTCTGTCAGTTTTTGACTGATATAGTGTTGATTTAGATTATTTTGATGATTGGCTTGGAAATTATTTGTTCCAGTTATCCTGTTGAATTTTGGTCTATTATAATTATTTTGTTGATTGTTTTTATTGAATCTATTTTGGAAATTCATTTTATTCGGTTGAAAATTGAATCTCTGATTATGGAAATTTGGTTTCCAATCGTTATTTTTGCCTATGAAAACTTTCTCTGTTTGCTGGTCTTATTAATTGTTGGTTGTTCTTCGTATTTCCGCATGTTCCAGCTTGTTGTTTATTTATGCCTTCTAACTTTAGACAATAATGTAGGGCTTCCGGGAGATCTTTCGGTTCTCTCATACTTATGAACTTCGCAAAGTCTCCATTTAGCCCCATAATAAAAGTTTCTAGAGCTTTTTCTTGGTAGTGCTCTGTTCTACCAATTAAAGCTTCTGGTCTTAATCCAATTGATGGAAGTTTTTCAAGTATCAAAGCCAAATTCTCATAAATTCCTTCATAAAATTTTTTTATACTATTTTTCCCTTGTTTTTTAGACGTCATTTCATTTTCTATTATGCTTATATCTCTGTTATATGCGTAATGTCGGTCTAAACAATCAACAATTCTGATCCAACATAGTGGTACCTTGCATGCCACTAATTTTTTATTAGCTTCTCCTATAATCTTGTTCCTAATGGTAAACAAGATTCCATAAAATTTTGGAGTATTCCTAATTGGGTTATAAATTGCTAATATTTCCGTTACACTATTTCTCCATGAACCATATTCTCCTAGTTCACCTGAGAAATTTTTCATACCCTTTATTACATCTGATACTCTATCCATTCCTTCTAAACTATAATGATTATTATTTACTATTTCATCTTCTTCATCTTTATTTTCATTATCTTCTTCCTCCTGCTGATAATTTGTTTCCGTATGAAACTCGTGTTGTCCTATTCTCCTATTTTCCCTTATATTTCCTTCTGCGTCTTCCATAATCGTACTTAAGTTAAGTCTAGTAATTTCAGGAGTTGAAGATATGATGTCTTGTCTAGTAAAATATAGGGTAGGAGCCATTTTAAAAGATTTTGATTAAAATTTTAGGGTCACTAGGATATAAGACTTCTCCTAGATACAAAATTTAATTTTTATAATAAATGCAAATTGATAAAAGTTAAATTGTAATAATATTATTTGATTAATGATTTTTTTTATATCATATGGGCACTAGTAGATAAACTTCTCCTAAATACAAAATTTAATTTTTATAATAAATTGGAAAAAATTATATATTATTTGATACGTATGTGCTTGATCTATTTTCTCGAAATTCTTTTTAATAAGTTTATAGTGAGAAAAAAATTTTATTTTAACAAAAATGTAATAAAAATATAGTTGAAACTAATTTTTTATGATTTAATTTAAATTTTTTAATAATATAGTTGAACTTAAGATTTTATAATTTAAAGTTTAGTATATTTAACAATAATATTTTTATGATAATAATTTAATCGTTAAGAATTTTTTTAAAAATAAATGTGTTAATTAATTAATTCGACAATATAATACTATTTTTATTCTATAATAATAATTCTTTTAATCTATAAAAGTAATTATTTAATTAATTACTTATATTTATTATTATAATAATTTTAATCTAAAAATAAATGTGTTAATTAATTAGTTCTACAATATAATACTACTTTTATTCTATAATAATAATACTTTTAATCTATGGATCCAATCTACTTTAACTTTAAGTTTTTCTAAATTTTACCGGTGTAAGATTTTAATATATTTTTCTTTTTTATAAAAATCTTTTTAATTTTTTCTTGGCCTTTATAATAATAATTTTTTATTTTTTATTTCATAATTTCTTTTTATTTTTATTTTACGTCGACGAATTGTAGAAATTTTACCATTCGTAAGTATAACTAAGTCTTCTACTCGCCATACATATGTGGCTAAATTTAAGAAAGTTAAGTTAACTTACTGGACGTCCGAGTTAAATTAATCGATTTTCCTTCTCGCTATACACATGTAGCTAAATTTACGGAATTTCGATTAAAACAGTGCTCCTTTATTATGGACGTGTTGTAAAATTTCTAGAATAATTTTTTAAATTTTAAATTAATTCTTATTTTTTTTTTCTTCTCAATTTTTCTTTTATGATTTTCTTTCAATTACTTTAGAATATTTGTTTTTTTTCAATATTTTATATTTTTTGATTTATGGTTTTTAATTACTACTTTTGTCATTATTAAAATTTTTATTTTATTTTTCTTTACTATTTTGTATTTATAATAGACTTACATAAAAATAATTATTGTTGACCTCATACCGGAACCGCTGCTTTCGTCAATAAATAATCCCTCGGTGATTTGACGTTCTTTTCAAAAATAAGTTGATTTCACGTTTTAATAAATTGAAAAAAGAAATTAAAAAAATGTCACTAAAAAGTTTATTGATTGTTCACAAAAATTTAAAAAAATTTTTTTTTTTTTTCTTTAAATATAAAGTTAATAATTCACTTTTTAATTTTTAATTAGTTCATAAGTTTTAATACTTTAAAAAGGAAAATGTCACTAAATCACTTTTGTTATTTTCCGCACGAATTCTACCGGAAAAAACATTTTTTTATTTTTTTTTTTTATTTTGTCTCTCAGTTGAAATGATTATTATACTGTGCCTAGTGCAGCCTCACACCAGGGGACGAAAAGACTAATTTCCACAGTATTTTTATAACACTTTTCACTGAGTATCTCACCGAACGATTTTTATTGTTTTACGAAGCGCGGTCCCTGCTCGGGCGCCAGTTAATTTACTTTATACCTTTTATTAAATGAAAACGCAATATTAATTTTTAATTGAAGAGAACCTCTTCTTTTCATACCAAAAATTGTTCTAACTTATTATTTTTTCTTTTAAAAAGTACAGTTTGCTTATAATTTAAATTAATATTTCTTAAGAATTTCGATAAGTATTACATGGTTATCTTGATTATCATTACATTTCCTAAAACTGATAATCTAGATTCTTCATTAACATAATATTATTTCCCAGGTGTTCCAAAAAGATATAGTTTTGACCAATAAGCGAAATAATTTCAAGTGTAATTTCTTTCTTTTAAACCAATAACATAAATTTCGTTTATCATTCAAAACAACGTAAAAAATTCTTACATAACATAATAAAACCTAATTTCTTTTTAGAACACTTGAAACATCTGTTTTAAATAACCTTTTCTTTACAATATGAAATTTTTTATTTTATTTTTGTTGTTTTATTATTTTTTTTTCTTTTTTATTTTTGGTTTTATTTTAAAATTTTGCAAATTTGATTTTATAAATTTTTTTCTTATAATTTACAAATTTGTTTTTGTTTTAGTTTTTGTAGTATTTTCATTCAAATACTTAAGTGCTAATTAGGCAAAATATTATGACATAATAATTCAAGTTCAGATAATAAAGAATTTAAAAAAAATACTTATTTGTTATTTAAGTTTTAGTATTTGCTAGTTAATTTTATTTATGGAATTATTATAAAAAATTTTAAATAAACTGAATAATTATATGGATATTAACTTATATAATGGCCATATATTATCAAAAATTAGGTATAATATATGCAATTGGAGTCATTGTTCATATTTTCATAAAAATCAAATGAGTGCGGTAATGAATAGAGCCCTCAAAACTTAATTTAATTTGAATATAAGAACCAGAACCAATAATTTATATAAAATAATTGATACACTGGATATTAACCAACTAATTTACTTTGAAAAATGTAAATACATGTATAATATCCTGAACAATAATATTAAGTCAAAAGTAAAACTTCAAAATAGGGAGAATATTCATAATTATCTAACCAGAAACAGGAAAAATATCGAAATTCCTTAAGCCAAAACAACGTTGAAGTTAAAAAGTCTAAAATGCAGCGCAATAAAACTTTTCAACTCGCTACCGGTAGAAATTAAAAACAGTCAAAATTTAAACATATTTAACAGTAAACTTAGAAAATTTTTAAAAAACCTTGGAAATTAATCTTTAAAATTTGAAAATTAAAAAAAAAAAAAAAATCTAGAAATTAGAAAAATTGTAAAAAATCTTAAGTTATTAAATGTTAGTTATAAGCTGTAGTTTTAGAATTACTTAATTTCTTATACATAATTTTATACATTATTGTAAAGTTATCTGAAATTAAATAAAAAATTGCAAAAAAAAAAAAAAAATTTCCGCTGTGTAGACGTGACCATTTGAGGCCTCATTGGCAAGCAAGTGTCAGTACCTACAATAAATCTATAAAAGAGAGTTAAAGCTCCAATATTACGACGAGTGCTGCGAGGACTGAAAGTAACCTGGGCGGAATGTTCACCAAATAGGCGTAAGGCACGATTTTGGATTTTGTCCAGGGAACTTAGTGAAGTTTGGGGAGCGCCAGCTCAAATGTAATAGTTATACTCCATCTTAGGTCGTCTGCAGGCTTTATAGATATTGGACAGATCTCTGGGAAAAAATACGATTTACAGCGAGAAAGAAAACCCAAACATTTGGCAGCGATATTAGCTGCACCAAAATTATGTTCATTCAATAACATTTTTTGGTTAAGTTGCATACCTAGGATGTTTAAATTTTTCTCCCTGGAATATCAGAATAGGGGTTGTTTGATCTCTTTAGCAAGAGATGCGACAGCTTTGAGTCTCACTCTAACACTCAACTATGTTAGCTTTACGCCAATCAGATATTTTTGCTAGGTCATGATTTACTGAGCTAGCCATCAGATTTTTCTTTAAACTGATTAGTCGTAGGATGCCACCAGAGTACTGTCATCGGCGAAACTATGGATTTAATTTAGTGTGGAAGAGAGCAAATCATTGATAAAAATCAAAAAAAGAGGGGATGATAAGGCGAAGCCTTGTGGAACACCAGCATTTATTTTATGAGTGTCGGACATATAACTGTCGAGCAGAACACGAATACAACGATTCGAAAGGAAATCCTCAATCCATGTACAAAAGGCGCTACCCAAACCGATTGCCTTGACATTTGCTTAAAAGAGCACTATGCCATACTCAATAAACGGCTTTTTAAATGTCTAGAGCCACAACCTCGATTCACCAGAGCAGTGAATGCTGTTGTGAAGCTTCTCGCAAAGGCAAGTTAAACATGGACAATCTTCCATTGACTGGGATATTTCCTAGCGGGAAATGATAATGAAAAAAGATTGCGCAGAGGTTTTGAAATTGGAAAGGCAATGTGTTTAAGAAATATAGCTGCCTTATACTTTTTAAAGTATTCCTCTTTAGAAGCGATTGCCATTTGCAAAGCCACTCAGTTCAGAAGATTTTAAGCATATTTTCGAAATTAATAAAGATAGTAACTTGAAACAAATGTATGAGCTTAAAATTTGGCACATGAGTGTTCTTTACTCTTTTCTGCTTGTCCCCCTAATGTCTGATCAAGTGGAGTGGAGATCTCTACCTCTCTTAGATCCCCCAAGGTTTAAAAGCTTATCATCAAAATTAATAAAAATAGTAACTTAAAATTAAGATATAACGTTCCAATTGTGTACAAGGATTAACTAGTATTGAAATTATGACGGGGACTGCATATGTGCGAAATCGTACCATGATTTCGTGTTCTTGAACCTTTGAAAAGTTCATGGGCTATACATACTAAAAACACCATAACTCAAAAAATAATGCCGCTATTTTGATGAAATTTAAACTCTAGGTAACTAGTAATGAAAGTAACATGGAAATTGGTTCTGGTCGAGTTCGAACGAGTATAATTTCGAAGCCAAAGAATACATTTCCTATGTGTCCTCGAAATTAAGACTTAATTGGAGTGGTAATTCAGGTGCCCTATAAGAAATCCCAAAATTAAAAAGCTTATCTTCGAAATTCTTTCTTTTAATTTGGGTTCTTTCTTATTTCCGTTTTTATTTAACTTTTAAAAGGCTAAGAATTTTTCCATAAAACATATTATGTATAATATTTTATAAATTAGAAACAAAATATTTTTTTAATAAACTATAACATTCCTCTTTTTAATTTTTATTATATCATATATTTTATTGAATTATTACCATAGGTTATATATAATTAAGACATTGCGTACGATACTTAAGTTATGTTGAAAGGAACTTGATGCATTTATGTTTAAATGGTTTAACTGGTTTAAAAGGTTTTATCTTTATTCGTTTCGGTTCTAGGATCCAAAACCATTGTCCAATCTTGATTGCCGGAGTCCTCGCCATAGTCCTATACTAGTAACCTACACCACAAAAATCATGAGTGTAGCGCTATTAGTTGTTGAGTTATCCTTATTAAACCCTACTCCTATGAAATAGGAAAAGGGTATATTAACTTTGGTATGTTGTTTGTACACCGTTTGGATAAGTATATATATTTGTGATCAGCGTAACCTCCTGAGTTGATAAAGCTATGTCACCCGTCCGTCCGTAGGCACGATAACCCATAAACTAATGAAGCTATCCTAACGAAATTATAACTGTAGGTAACTTGGACTTAAAGTACGGTGGGGATTTGGCGAAATCGGCCCATGGGTTCGGATTCTGGACCTTTTAATCTTTCTAAGTGCTAACGAACTCATAAAAAAATAAGGATTACCTTCATGAAATGCATGCTGTAGGTTACTAGTAATGAGAATATGGTGGGGATTGCGTGCGGTCGAGATCGGACGATGGGTTCGGATCCTATAAGTTTTTGATCGAATTTAAGCCAAACAAGCATAATTCCGGAAAAAATGAAGATAGAACCTTCAAATTTGGTATCAGTGTCCCCCTACCAATTCCCTTAGGGCCCTCGAAAATTGGAACCAATTGGAGTATTGGGTCGAGTACCATCCATAGTTTCGAAGACCTTAAAGCATATCTTCGAAAATAATAATGCCGGTAACTTCAAACAAATGTAGAAGCTTCAAATTTGGTACAATGGTGTTCTTTACTATTTCCTACGTGTTCCCTTAATTTATGATCCATTGGGGTGGTGGTTCAGGTAACACCAAGGTTTAAAGGCTTATCATCGAAATTAATAAAAATAGTAACTTAAAATTAAGATAGAACGTTCCAATTGTGTACAAGGGTTAACTAGTATTTAAAGTATGACGGGGACTGTATATGGGCGAAATCGTACAATTGTTTCGATTTAAACAACCTTTGAAATGTTCAAATGCTAACAAACATATATCTTAAAAACACCATAAAACAAAAACTAATGACACTATTTTGATGAAATTTATATTCTAGGTTACTAGTAATGAAAGTACCATGGGAATTTGTTTCGGTCGAGTTTTGAAAAAGAGTTCGGATTCTAGAAGATTTTGATCGCATTGAGGCCAACAAGTATAATTTCAAAACCAAAAAAGATCAAACCTTATATTTGGAGTGCAGGTGTTTCCTCTTATATGTTTTGTGTGAAATTTTCGATGCATTGAAATAGCGGTTTGCCTACCACCTCCAATACTCCCAAGAGCTTAAAGCATATATTCGAAATTAATAAAGATATAAACTTCAAATTTGATACAGTATTTCCTATGTCCGTTCTTATTTAACACTTTTATATTTTTAAAAGGCTATGAAACATTTTATGTATTATATTTTCTATATTAAAAACAAAATATTTTTTTAATAAACCACGAAATTTTTTTTATTTTTAATTTTTATTATATCATATCTATATTTTATTGAAATATTACCATAGGTAATATTTAATATTAAGAAGTTGTGTACGATACTGAACTTGTAAAATTTATTTTTAAATTTGAATGAATTATATGAAAATATCTAAATTTGTCATTGTATTTTAGAAATACATTTATTGCATATTTTGATTATTAAATTTTGTGGAAAAAGGTAATGAACGCATTACTGGTTTTTAATAACATTAAAAACCATAAAATTATAAAAATTTTAATATATACATATTACAAATTAATATTTCTTTCGAATAACTTTGGGTTTAATTATATAAAACATTTAAAAAAGAGTTAGTTAAAGAATAAAATATAAAATTATTTAAAACTGAAAATAAATATTCAAGGGTACTAAATTATTCAACAGTAAATGCACTCCAGCTAAAAATCCTGAAAAGTAGTAATTGCTGCATGTGTGTAAAATTTTATTAAATTTAATAAAAAGTTTTAAATATGCAATTTTGTAATTGCATTTTTCGAATCAATTTATTTCAGGTTTATTTATTGTTTAATATTTTTAAATATATAAATTAGTAAGAATTTTTAATATTTATGAATTGATAAAATAATTGGAAAATGTTTTTAGTATTATAAAGTTAATTTGGTTAGCTTTGTCTTACGATCAAACTAATAAAAGCTTTTATGGTTTTAAATTGACTTATAGACTTCCCATTAAATTTGACCGAAATTGGTGTAGGGTATTTCTAAGTTTGTTGCACCGACTGATTTTTTTTTACTTGTTTTTTTTATATGTTCATTTCCCCTTAGAAAAATTAAAAGGTCCCCCGGGCTCCCATATTTATTCCTCTTAAATGTTGTGACAATCGGACCAGTTTTTTTTACCTGAATCCTTGACAAAAAAACAAACAAATAAACACACAAATTTTCTTCTTTATATATTTGATATATAAAAATAAATAATAACATTATAATTTAGTTATTTCATCAATTTATTTATTATGACTAATTGTGGAAACAATACTTAGAATATAATCCCAATGCACTCAAGAAAACCTGTTCACAAGTGGGAAATATAATGTTGGAGCTTCAATGTAAACGTTTAATTTTGGAAAAACATACACTAGTGAATAAGTTACTGTTTTTAAAAACATAAAAGTTTTAATTTTTAAGTCCTAATAGCCCTTGAATGGGGAAGGTTCCCAAATTTTTACTGAGCAAACTTATGATGATTCTCGGGGATCTTCCCATCCACCTCCTGTCCTTACCCTTCCATATATTTTGTAAAGTCTATAAAAGCAGCTCTCTTCTACTGTTTTTAGATTGTGAATACATCCAACAGAACTGTTGTTCCAACAATTTAAATATAGTGCTTTTTCCAACTTTGGGGGGCAGCAGTTCCGTAACGGGTGGGGCTACAGAAAAACGTTCTTCTACAAAGTAATTTTTTTTGCAATACCTGTCCGTGGTTATTACTCTATTTCAAACGGTGTAAAAGTTTTTGTAAACATACGGACGGACGGACGGACAAAGACCAAATTAAGAAAACCCCTTGACACTTATTGAACCTTCGTTTAGAACTTTGATTTTTGTATATAAATAAAAAAAAAATTTTATATGTATTCAAGTTATAGTGTTTAAAAGGAAAATTTATAGCAAAATTTCAATTTTCAACCCCTTACAAATTCTAAATAGTGGGCGTGACAAAAAAAATTTCTTAACTGACTCTTACTTATTTCTGATGATCTAACTTCTTCCAAAATTTTAAGTTTCTAGATTTAGTCGTTCAGAAGTTAAGAGGGACCAAAAATTTTGTAAAGCTTAACTTTGGATGACGGAAAATTTTAGTACCGTTATACAATTGGCTTTTAAAAATTGGTAAAACTAATTACTTCTTTTCAGGTTCTTTAGCTGGAGTGCATTTACTGTTGAATGATTTAGTACCCTTGATTAATTACGAGTATTTCAATTTTAAATAATTTTTAAATTTATTCTCTTAATTTACTTATTTTTTAATGTTTTATATAATTAAAATCAAAGTTATCCGCAAGAAATATTGATTTGTATTAATATAAATATAAAAGTTTATGTAATTTTATGGTTTTTAATGTTTGTTAGCTAGTTATTACAAAATTTAATAATCAAAATATGCAATAAATGTATTTCTATAATACCATGACAAATTTAGAACTTTTCATATAATTCATTTTAATATAAAAATAAATTTTACAACTTCAGTATCGTACACAATTTCTTAATTATATATTACTTACGGTATTATATAATTCAATAAAATATAGATATGATATAATAAAAATTAAAAACAAAACAAATTTCGTCGTATATTAAAAAAATATTTTGTTTTTATTTTTAAAATGTAATACATAATATGTTTTATAGAAAAACTCTTACCCTTCTAAAAATATAAAAGTGTTAAATATGTACGGAAATAGTACATAATGTAACAAATTTAATTTTTTTATTTTTATTAATTTCGAATATATTATGCTTTAAGGTCTTGGGAGAAGTGGGAGTGGTACGCAAACCGCTATTCCAGTTCATTGTTATATAGTAAAAATCTCAGCCTTTTAAAAATATAGAAGTGTTAAATAAGAATGGAAATAGGGAATAGTGTATCAAATTTGATTTTTTTATCTTAATTAATTTCGAATACCTATATTATGCTTTAACGTCTTGGGAGTAGTGAGAGTGGTACACAAACCGGTATTCCAATTCATCGAAAATTTCAAGTACACTAAACAAATAAGAAGAAACTTCCCAAATTTAAGGTTCTATCTTCTTTGGTTTCGAAATTGTATCAGTTTAACCTCCATTCGATCAAAAGCTTCTTGAATCTGAACCCGAGAAGGACCAATTCCATGGTACTTTAATTACTAGTAACCTAAAATATAAATTTCATCAAAATAGCGTAATTGGTTTCTGAGTTTTGGTGTTTTTAAGATATATGTTTGTTAGTACTTAAACTATTGAAAGGTTCCAGAACCCGAAACCATGGTACGATTTCGCCTATATGAAGTCCCCTTCATACTTTCAATACTAGTTAACCCTTGTACACAATTGGAACGTTCCATCTTAATTTTAAGTTACTACTTTATTAATTTCGATGATAAGCCTTTAAATCTTTAGAGGTCTAAAACAGCTTCCTGAACAACCACTTCAATTGATCATAAATTAAGGGAATACGTAGGAAATAGTGAAGAACACCCTTGTGCCAAATTTGAAGCTTCTACATTTGTTTGAAGTTACTATCTTTATTAATTTAAGTCATAGGAACCTACAGTTAATATTTCGAAAATATGCTTTAAGGTCTTCGAAACTATGTGGATGGTTCCCGACCCACTATTTCAATTGGTTCCAATTTTCGAGGACACTAAAAGAATAGAAAGGGACACCCTGATACCAAATTTGGAGGTTCTAACTTCTTTGGATTCGGAATCATGCTTGTTTGGCCTAAATTCGATCAAAAAGTTCTAGGATCCGAACCCATGGTCCAATCTTGATCGCACGCAGTCGTCGCCATAGTCTTATTACTAGTAACTTACCCATTAGCTGTTTAGTTATCCTTATTTTTTTTATATGTTCGTTGGCCCTTAGAACGAATAAAAAGTCCAGAATCCGAACTCATGGGCCGAATTCGCCCATATGAAATCCCCGCCGTAATTTAAGTCATAGTAACCTACAGTTAAAATTTCATTAAGATAGCTCTATTCCTTTTCGAGTTATCATGTCTACGGACGGACATGGCTATATCGACACAGGAGTTCACGCTAATCACAAATATATATACTGTTCCATATATAGCTCGCTTCCTTGAGGTGGTAATAAACACCACACCAAAGTTATTATACACTTTTCATATTTTATAATAATTGTAAATATTATAATTTAGTTATTTCATCAATTTAATAATTATAAACAATATTGAAATCAATACTTAGAACATAATCGCTATGCACTCAAGAAAACCTGTTAACAAGTGCGAAATATAATGTTGGAGCGTTTAATGTAAATTTTTAATTTTGAAAAAACATACACTAGTGAATAAGTTACTGTTTTATAAAAACATATAAGTTTTAATTTTTAAGTCCTAATAGCCCTTGAATGGGAAAGGTCCCATATTTTTACTAAGCAAACTTATGATTATTCTCGGGGATCTGCTCATCCTCTTACGGTCCTTACCCTTCCATTTTTTCGGTTCTAGGAAATCAATTGTGAACTCCACCAAAATTTGGAATTTTACCTAGAATTTTATTATCTAAGCGAAAATGGTTAACACTAAGAGAGAAATGTAAATTGAAGAAATATTTAAAGGAGCCCTTTCAAATTTAAGAAAAACTTGTAACATATTTTGAAATATAATGCTGCAGCTATAAATGTTGTATATTTGTAAAAAAAAATTTTAACAGGTGTTTAAATATAGATACAGGTGTTTAAATATAGAAAAATTTCAGTTTTCGAGCCCTTATAACTCCTAAACAGGGGCATTGACAAAAATATGTTGTAACCGACTCCTATTAAATTCCGAAGACTTAAATTTTCCAAAAATTTCAAGACCCCAGCTGGAACCGTTTAGAAGATATATGGGGCCAAAAATTTTGCAAAAATTGGGTTTTGCAAAATGGTTAATTTTAATACCGTATGGCAACTCTATATATTTTAACAATACATTTTTGTAAAGTCTTTAAAAGCAGCTGCCCGTGTTTAGATTAAAAATACATCCAACAGAACTGTTGTTATAACAATTTAAATATAGGGCTTTTTCCAACTTTGGGGGGCAGCAGTTCCGTAACGGGTGGGGCTACAGAAAATCGTTCTTCTACGAAATTATTTTTTTTGCAATACCTATCCGTGGTTATTACTCTATTTCAAACGGTGTAAAAGTTTTTGCAAACATACGGACGGACAGACGGACAAAAACCAAATTAAGAAAACCCTTTGACATTTATTGATCCTTCGTTTAGAGCTTTAATTTTTGTATATAATTAAAAAAAAAATTTGAAAAGTATTCAAGTTATAGTGTTTAAAAGCAAAATTAATAACGAAATTTCAATTTTCAACCCCTTACAACTCCTAAACAGTGGGCGTGACAAAAAAAATTTCTTAACTGACTCTTACTTATTTCTGAGGATCTAACTTCTCAAAAGTTATAATTATAAGGTATATTTTCAACATAAAAACGATAACAGACAACTGTTCTTATAAGCTTTACAAGTTTTTAGAAACCAATTGTATAGGGTTACCATACGGTACTAAAATTTACCGTTATCTAAAACTAAGTTTTACAAAATGTTTGATTCTTTCTAACTTCTGAACGGCTAAATCTAGAAACTTGAAATTTTAGGAGATTTTAGATCCTCAGAAATAAGTAAGAGATTTTGTCAAGCCTCTGTATAGAAGCTGTAAGGGGTCGCAAATTGAAAAGTTTGCTATAAATTTTGCCCTTAAACACCTATAACTTGAAAACTTGTCAAAATTTTTTTCTATTTATATACAAAATTGAAAGTTCCAAAACGAAAGTATCAATAAGTGTCAAAGGTTTTTTTATACACCTATAGAATAGGTAAAGGGGTATATTAACTTTGGTATGGTGTTTGTAACCACCTAAAGGAAACGAGCTAGATATGGAACAGTATATATATTTGTGACCAGCGTGACCTCCTGAGTCGATATAGCCATGTCCGTCCGACCGTAGCCACGATAACTCAAAAAATCATGGAGCTATCTTGATAATATTTTAGCTGTATGTTACTAGGACTAAAAGTACGGCGGGGATTGTAAATGGGCGAAATCGGCCCATGGGTTCGGATTCTGGACCTTTTAATTGGTCCAAGGACTAACGAACATATATAAAAAATCATGATAACTTACCAACTAATGACGCTATCTTAATCAAATTTGTGCTGTAGGTTACTAGTAATGAGACTTTGGTGGTGATTGAGTACGGTAGGAAATGGACAATGGGTTCGGAACTTAGAACTTTTTGATTGAATTTAGGCCAAACGAGCATAATTCCGAAACCAATGAAGATAGAACCTCAAAATTTGGTATCAGGGTGTCTCTTTTTATTTCCTTAGTGTCCTTGAAAGTTGGGACCAATTGCAGTAGTGGGTTGAGCACCAGCCACACAGTTCCGAAGATCTTAAAGCATATTTTCTAAGTTAATAAAAATAGTAACTTCAAACAAATTTAAAAGTTTCAAATTTGGCACATGGTTGCTCTTTACTATTTCTTGCGCGTTCCCCTAATTTTGGATCAATCAGAGTGGTCGTTCAATACCCCTCTTAGACCCCCCAAGGTTTAAAAGGTTATCATTGAAATTAATAAATATAGTAACTTGATATTAAAATAGTACTTTCCAATTTTTTACAAGGGTTAACTAGTATTGAAAGTATGACGGGGACTGCATATGGGTGAAATCGTATTTCGGGTTCTGGAACCTTTGAAAAGTTCAAGGCTAACGAACATCATAATATTTAATCGGTTTACAAATATAAGCATCCTTTTTCTGGGTAAACTATAATACCAGTTTTAATGAAACAACAACCAAAAGAAAGGTTTTTTTTATTTTCATACGACAATAATATTTTTTTTTAGAATATTGCGTTTTTTCAGGTGAAAACCCGTCTTTAATTTAGCGGTCACGCTGTTAAAAGTTAAGGCTTATGACTCTAATATTATGCGCCGACTTTCTGAGTAAAAGTAATTCATGTTCGGTTGTAACTCGCAGCTCAATCAAACTATTATATGCGCCGACTTATGTCTTTCTTTTTTTTTGTTTAGTTCAAATGTCCAATGAACAAGGAGATTGAAATTTTTAAAAATTTTTTTTTTGTTTTGTTTTTTTTAATCTCTCTAAAATTCCAGTGAAAAAAAAATGAGTTCTGTTCGAAATGAAAGCAATACATTTGGTTTATACAGTAGTTTTCATTTATATCGAACTCGGTTAAATTTGAATTATAATAAATTTTAGATTTTTTGATAAAGAATTAAATTTTACCTAAAAATGGATGTTTTTTATTACATTGATATTTCTTTTATTTAAACTTATTATATCTAATAATGTTGCTTGGCGATTAATTAAGTTTTTTTTATTTAGTTTTGAATATAAAAAAAATCACAATAACGCATCAAAAATACAAAAAAAGTTCAATAGAAGAAAAAGCACTATACATAGGCTTGAGGCTGACACATCAAATAAAATTTTAACAAATGAGTTCTAAGTGTCCTTTCTAGAATCAGCACCTTCTACAATATTCAAGTCTTATACTAATTTTTCAAAATTCACAGCATTCTTTTAAAACGACATTCGTTTATTAAGACGCATATTTTCTGTCCCATCATGGTCGTTATAACCGAAAAGTACTGTATTTAGTTTTTGTTTGTAATTTATTATAATACAGTAGGTACTAAAAAAAAAATTTTTTGTAAATCATAAATTGTTGTTGCTTTTTGTTAAGTTTTTGTTAAAATTAAAAACCGAATTTTGAAATAAGCTGAAACTTAAAAAAAAAATAATATTTCTTAAGAAAAATGATTTGTTTCTTATGGATCAGCCAAAATCAGCATGTACGGCATTCAGTTTCAGTCAAAAAATTTTAAAATAATTAGTTATGTAAAAAAATTTACATGAAAGCATACGCGACGTGCTGTACCTCAGAGTTTTAAAATTATAAAATTGACAAAATGTATAAAAATACATATTGTAATTGTTTTTTCTTATGCTGCTGCGATTGAATTTTAAAAATAAAATATTTTAAAATAACATTTTTTTTAAATAATTTAGTACAGTAGGTACAATATGTTTGCAAAACTAAAAAAATTATCTTTCTCAAAAAAAGTTATTTCTTCCTTAGGTCCTAACCTAAATAAAAGCGTGCAGCGTATATAATTTCTGTCAAAAAATTGAGAAATAAATAGGTACATAAATTTACATTAGAGCAGCGAAAATACGAGTAACGCAATGTACGGTATCTCGGATTTTTAAAATTTACAAATCTGACAAAATGTATAAAAATATTATTATTGGTTTTTCTTATATTTCTAATATTATGTTTTAAAAAATAATATTTTTTTACAATAATTTTTATTAAAAAATATCTTATATTCAAAATACCTATAAAATGAAATTAAAAATATTTTTTGTAGGTACTAAATTAAAACATTCAAATAAATATTTTTGATAAATTAAATATTGTACGCGCATATCGATTTACCGATAATGGATATGTAGACAGACGCATTGACGTACTGCCGTATAAAAATTGTACGTCGTATGTTTTGATTTCATTCTAATAATTGAAAAGTTTATTTCACACTTTCAACATCGAATAATGTTTTTTTATAATAAGAAAACTATTTTTAGTTTTACTTTGACAAAACGAACAAATTTTATATCTCAAAAAGTGTATATGAAGATCAGATAGGCGTAGTTTGTAAATGGAACGCTAATTTTTGTATCAGGAGTACATAATTGTCAGATTAATCGTCATATATATATTTGACATTTTAAAACTACCTGTCATTTGAGAAGTTAATTATATTTAATAGTATTTAAATATTAATAAAGTGAAAAAATTAAGGTTTATTGCTGATATAAATATAAAGAATATTTTTTAAAATGGAAGGGGGTAAGTGCTTATTGGTTATCAAATAAAAAATATGATTTAACATAACCTATTCAAGAGAATTTTAATTAAAGCCATCTGCCGGAAATTATTTATCTACTCTGTCATATACTTTTTTACAAGGACTGGAGTAGCTGGCAATAGTTGAGAGTAGAAAGAGTTTACTCCTCATAAAGGAATGAAAGCAATAATATTTATTTGTTTTAAGAAACTTATAAGTCATGGCTCATGACCATGTATAGAAATATATTTTTGTCAATAAAAAACTTAGGAAATATTAAATAAATAAACTAGACATAACGGTATAAAGTAAACTAAGGAATTCAGAATCATTTTTCGCATGTTTTCAGAACTTTAAGTAGGCATACATTTGTAGTAAAAATTTACCTATGTAGCTATTAAATTTAAAAATGAAAAGGGTAGGAAAAATTTGTTCTTTGATTTATTGAAAAACTTTTCTTTTGCTATAAATCTTAAGATTGAGATTTAAAAAAAGACTTCGATCAACTTGACTATTATCATAGGCGCCACAGGTAGGGGCAAGGTAGGTCACTTGCCTCCCCCTGGCTTTTAAAAAAATTAATTATTAAATTTAAAAAATAAAAATAGAGGAATAGCAAAAAAATATCAAAACATTTAATTAAAAAAAAACCTTAGTAATACTTTTCAGAAGACCAATAACCACTATATATAAACCACTATATATAATATTTTTTCAAACGCTTTTTTTCCATTTTTCAAACTCTTTTTCACACGCTTTTTCATATCGATAAAAACTGCAAAAATTTCTTCAAAACAAAAGGAAGAGATTACTCCCAATGCATTTAAAAAAAAAATGTTTTTGTTCTAGTTTTAGTTTTTATAGCCAATATTCAAATTTTAGCATAGTAGGCTTTGGAAAAACTATTCTAAATATCTGAATATGATTTTGGAGTGGTGGGGTTGCAGTATTTCATTGTGATTGTGAACTCAGTTGATGCACGTTGAAAAATACATATATTATTGCTTTTAATTTTATAATTACTTATTTAAATGTTAAATTATTTTAATAATATTTTTCGAATATATCATATGTAACATATTAGTTTATTAGCTGGTAATATTAATCCATTTTATAAACTCAGTGAAAATTCTTGATACTATTTAAATAATACTGAAAAACCAGGTAAATAAATATATTTCTATTTTAATATTATATATATTAATATTATTATATATTCAATTATATATTAAAAATATTTCAATTATATTTAAAATGCATAGAAAAAACCATGTTTTTTTTCATGCATAAGATAAAGCAAGAAACATAATTTCATTTGTATAAGTAGTTTTTTCAATTATTATTTGATATTAATAGTGAAAAATATATTTTATGTTATTATCGTTTAAATTTTATTATATGAAAATATGGAATTACCTCAATGGTTTATTTTTAATTGTAATTTAATTTCTTCGGTGAATATTTTTTCTATTATTATATATTAATATATACCGTTTAGCAATCATTTATTGTGATTTTGATAATGAATTATATCTTTATCAGCCAGTTGTATCTTTGTTTTCAGTTAATGCAAAATTTTAATCCTTCGTAATGGATATCCGTAACTTCTTTAAGAAGCCCAGGTTAGAAGAATCAAAAGGCCAAAGTTCACCAACAATTATTTCTGAAGAATCAATGGAACAGTCGATAGATAATATTAATAATGAATCACTTCTTGAAGATTGTGCAAATACCTCCCATATTTTTGATATAGGAAATTTCTTGGAAACAGATATTGTTTTATCAAGTGAAACTCGATTCAAGGCATTAACTCAGCCTTGGGTACCAAATAAAGATTACGATTTTAAGAATGACTCTTCTGGTCCTCGAACTTTTCGTCATCAATGGTCATATTCAGAGATAAAAAAAGGAATATTATGCCGGTCATGTGTATTATTTAAACCGCATGTTGATAGAGGACTTCAAAACAGCTTTATTGTAAAAGAATTTACAAAATACTAAGATTTCCATGCTAGTATTAAAAAACATATAACAACGAAATGGCACTGCGAGTCATCGTCAAGTGCAAGTAATTTTGTTCAAATAATGCAACGGCAACAACTGAATGTTGTTGAACAAATTGCTTCATCTGTACATAAAGTTATTGAATCTAATAGGCAAAAATTATTGCCAATCATAAAAACTTTGGTATTTTGTGGAACACATGGCCTTCCTGTAAGAGGCAAAGATGATGAGCACAGCGTATTCCAAAATTTAGTAGATTTTCGAATTGAAGCAGGTGACTCGATTTTAAAAAATCATCTGGAAATATCTGCCAAAAATGTAAAATACATATCGGACAGAACACAAAATGAAATTATTAGTATTTTTGGAGATATTTTAAGAGAGCATGGTGGGAATGGTGTACAAAAACTTATTGAAGAACAATATCCTATGGCAAATTTCTTTCACTTCGCATAAACTGAATCTGGTTGTAAATGATTTTAATAATGTTCAAGAAATACGGAATACAGCCGCATCTATTAAAGAGGTAATTAATTTTTTCCGTGAAAGTCCTTTGAGAAAAAAGTACATACCGCGTATACCACCTTTTTGCGAAACACGTTGGACAGCAAAATATAAAAGTATTAGAATTTTTCACGAACATTTTTGCCCCATCGTAGAAGGATTACAACGGTTGACAGTAGAAGGAAATAATGTTAACACTCGACAACATGCTTTTCAATTATATCACGTTTGCAGTTCTTCAAATTTCATAATCTGTCTGCATGTTATAGCACAGTACTCAGCTTTACTCGAACCTGTTGTTAATATTCTTCAAGGACCTGAGCAAAACTTATTCTCTGTTAAAAACCAAATTAACACTATTAAAATAATTTTTCGGGATCACCGAGAAAATGCCGAACAACAATTTCATTCTGTCATGCAAAATGTTGAGAAAAACGTTCAACAAATTAATATTAAAATAAAGTTACCTCATCTTGCAAATAATCAAAAAAATCGGTCAAATGTACCTTGTGATTCACCTGAATTGTATTATTAAAGATCTGTTTTCATTCCGTACCTGGATTGGTTAATAATATCTTTAAATGCAAGATTTTCTGAAGAGAATGATTCGGCTTATTTACTTTTTCAGCTACATCCTAATAATATGCGTCAATTAGCAAAAGTGGAATATGAAGACACAATAATAAACATTCAGAATAATAAATAAAATCCTTTTATTAAATTTTTTTTATTGGTTATTAAGAAATTTTTGTTTTGCCCTCCCCAGGAAAAAATCTTGCGGGCGCCTATGACTATTATATGTACTTCTGGCATCTTCAATATAATATAATACTAAATACTAAACTTATGAATTATGATATGTTAAATTTTGCTGTGCATATTATGTATTCATAGAGTTTTTTAATTAGGATACAGAATACGTACAACATTGTTCATATCGTCCTAAAATGTTTAGAAACAAGTAAAGAAACAGTCAGTCGGTGCAACCGACTTAGAAATACCCTACACCTATTTGGTTCAAATTTAAGGACATATCCATAAGTCATTTTAACACCATAGAAGCTGTTATTAATTTGATCGAGATGAAGATCTTGATGAAGACATAGCTATCCAAATTAACTGTATAATACTAAAAACATTTTCTAATTACACTATCTATTAAAAAATACTACAAATTCTTACTAATTAATCTATTTAAAAATATTAAAAAACAATTATTCCAATTCAATTACAAAATGAAAAAATTCTAATTATTAAATTTTGTGATAAAAAGATAATCAAAGCATAATATATTTAATAATCCAAATTTTTAAAAATTGCAATTATTTTAAATGGTTAGTTTATATACCTAATAGAAAAGCTTATAAACGCAAAATATGCAATAAATAGTATTTCTAAAATACAATTACAAATTTAGACCTGTTCATATAATTCATTTAAATATAAAAATAAATTTTACACAAATGCAGCAAGTACCTTTGAACATAGCTGAACCACTACAATTAAGTCTAGATTTCGCAGACACATAGGACATAGGAAATATATTCTTTGGCTTCGAAATTAAACTCGACCACAACCAATTCCCATGGTACTTTCATTACTAGTAACCTACTGTTAAATTTCATCAAAATACCGGCATTATTTTTTGAGTTATGGTGTTTTTAAATTATATGTGTGTTAGTCCTTGAACTTTTCAAGGGTTCCTGAACCCGAAATTATGGTACGATTTCGCCCATATGCAGTCCCGTCATACTTTCAATACTAGTTAACCCTTGAACACAATTGGAACGCTCTATCTTAATTTTAAGTTACTAGTTTTATTAATTTCGATGATAAGCTTTTACACATTGGGGGGTCTAAGAGAGGTTCTGAACCACCACTCCAATTGATCCCAAATTAGGAGGGCACGCAAGAATCGGGGACACGCAAGAAATAGCTTCTACATTTGTTTCAAGGTACTATCTTTATTAATTTCGAAAATATGCTTTAAGGTCCTAAGAACTGAGTGGCTGGTCCCCGATCCACTACTCCAATGGGGCCCAAATTTCAAAGACACTTACGAAATAGGAAGGGACACCCTGATACCAAATTTGGAGGTTCTATCTTCATTGGTTTCGGAATTATGCTCGTTTGGCCTAAATTCGATCAAAAAGTTCTAAGTTCCGAATCCATTGTCCAATCCTCACCGTACGTAATCACCGCCGTAGTTTCGCTGCCAATAACCTACAGCACAAATTTCATGAAGATAGCCTCATTAGTTGTTGAGTTATCGTGATTTTTTATATATGTTCCTTAGCCCTGACATCGATTAAAAGGTCCGGAATCCGAACCGTTGGGCTGATTTCGCCCTTATATAGTCCGCGCTGTACTTATAGTACTAGTTAACCCTTGTACACAATTTGAACGGTCTATCCTAATTTTAAGAAACTATTTTTAGTAATTTCGATTATAAGCCTTTAAAACTGGGGAGGTCTGAGAGGGGTACAGAACCACCACTCCAATTGATCCCAAATTAGGGGAACACGCAAGAGATAGTAAAGAACACCCTTGTGGCAAATTGGAAGCTTCTACATTTTTTCAAGTTGTTATCTTTATTAATTTTAAAGATATGCTTTAAGGTCTTCGGAAATGTGTGGCTGGTCCCCGACCCACTACTCCAATGGGACCCAAATTCACAAGACACTTAGGAAATAGGAAGGGACACCCTGATACCAAATTTGGAGGTTCTATCTTCATTGGTTTCGGAATTATGCTCGTTTGGCCTAAATTCGATCAAAAAGTTCTAGGTTCCGAACCCATGGTCCAATCCCGACCTTACGCAATTCCCGAAGTAGTTTCATTACTAGTAACCTACAGCACAAATTTGATGAAGATAGCGTCATTAGTTGTTGAGTTATCGTGATTTTTTATATTTGTTCGTTAGCCCTGAAACCGATTAAAAGGTCCAGAATCCGAACCCATGGGCCGATTTCGCCCATATGCAATCCCCGCCGTACTTTCAGTCCTAGTAACCTACAGTTAAAATTTCATCAAGATAGCTCCATTATTTTTTGAGTTATCGTGCCTACGGACGGACGGACGGACATGGCTATATCGACTCAGGCGGTCACGCTGATCACAAATATATATACTTTTCCATATCTAGCTCGCTTCCTTTAGGTGGTTACAAACACCATACCAAAGTTAATATACCCCTTTACCTATTCTATAGGTGTAGGGTATAAAAAGTACAGTTTGCTATATGAAGGACAGCATTAACTCGATTTTTGGTTTCTTGACTTCAATAAATATATGTATATGTTTAGAAATATGTATTTATTAGAATAATATTTATATGTATTTATAATTTTAATTTAATATAACTGTACCAATTTATCCTCTCTTTAAAGCGGCTTAAGCTATAAAAATAAAACTTAAAAATCGGTACTTAACAACGTTTTAATAATTAAGAACAATTATAAATTTTTTGTAAGCAAATTTCAAGCGCAAGAATTGTTGACAACACTGTTGGCATAATTTTTATTATGTATAGTCTAATATAATTTACACAAAACGAATTTTATATGTTACATTTTATATGTTAAAAGCAAAAATAGCTCGAATTTCGAGCACAGGGCAATACAAGTATATCTTAAAAGCAGTATAACTCAAAAAATATTGCCGCTATTTTGATGAAAGTTAAACTCTAGGTTACTAGTAATGAAACTACCATGGGAATTGGTTCTGGTCGAGTTCCGACAATGAGTTCGGATTCTAGAAGCTTTTGGTCGATCTGAGGCCAAACGAGTATAATTTCGAAGCCAAAGAATATATTTCCTATTTCCTATGTGTCCCTGAAATTTAGACTTACTAGTAGTGGTGGTTGAGGTGGCACCTAATAAATCCCAAAATTAAAAAGCTTATCTTCGGAATCCATGAAGATAGAAACTTTAAATTTGATACACGAGGGTTCTTTCATATTTCCGATTTTATTTAACATTTTTATATTTTTAAAAGGCTAACAATGGCTACCAAAATAAAACATATTTTGTATAATATTTTACAATTATTACCATATATAATATATAATTAAAAATAAAATATAATTAAGACATTGTGTACAATACTTAAGCTATATTTAAAGGTACTTGCTGCATATATGTAAAATTTATTGTTATATTTAAATGAATTATATGAAAAGTACTAAATTTTTAATTATATTTTAGAAATACATTTATTTCATATCTTGCGTTTATGAGCTTTTCTAATACGTACATAAACTAAAAATTTGGATTTGAAATTGAGAACTGATAAGGCAGTCGTCAGAGTTGCCTAATGAGCTTGTGACAGAATTGTTGTATTTTTCCTGATGAGAAGTTAAAAATAGATCCAGAGTATTAGCACTATGGCTTGAACAGTCTGGTATGCGAGTAGGTTCTTTCACCAATTGTATTAGTTGATGAAGAGCTCTGAAAAATTCTACATATTTGCCTTCTGTCGATGTGTGAGGCGAGTATAGAATCCAATTTTTATTGTGAATATTGAAATCGCCTGCTACATTGATTTCAGTTTCGGGGTTATCCTGAAGGATGCTAGTAATTCGATAGAATGGCCACCAAAAATAAGTTTGGTCCAAACATAGTTAAACTTTGGATTTGTGCCTATGTTATATTTATCCAGAATTTGGTAGGCCGTATCGTTACGAATATAAAGAGCAATACCTCTATGGCGACTAAAAAACGTTTCAAGTTTATAACCAGGAATACTGAACTTAATCACATGCTGGTTTGAAAAAACCTGAGTTTCGTTTAGTGCCAACACGACTGAATTTGTTGAAGTAAGGTAAACATATATTCCAAATTAATTGGACTCTAGCCCTCTAATATTTGCAAAATTTATGCTGATTTGACTTTAAATAAATCAGATTTAGTTTTCAAGAAGAATTTCAACTATACGAAAATAATGAGTGGAATTTTTTTAATTCAGTCAAAACTATCATTCTAATTGGGATAGCTAGATATAATAAGGCAATTATCGCAACCCGCAATTGGCGAGTTAGCAGAAATGTTATATTTTTCTGGATTTGTGGTCAGAAATAAGTCCAAGAGATGTTGGACTTTTTACAAGTTAAGAAAGTTGGAATAAATTTGAAAATAAATCAACTTGCTTGCCTTTCGGGGAATTGTGACTAAAAAATTGAGCCAGTTTTTGTTGTGGACATTGAAATCACCTACAATAACTATCTCCCATTGTGGGTTCTTCTCCAAAATTTTATTGGTAGTGTCAGATAATTGTTTAATCGCTACAGCAGTTTCTAGCTCAGTGGCTTGGGAAGATCTGTAGATAAAACAGAAAAAGATAGTGGTGTTTCCAACACGGAGTTTTACCCAAACATAGTGGAATATGAGTTGGAGCTTTTGAAATCGTGAAGAGTGCTGAAGACCACCTCGAAACGTATATATAAAGCGACTCCACGGTGTGAAATGAAAAGCGGAGCTTAGGTATAGCTGTTGATACTATAATTAGTGTCATCGCCTTTAACTTGAGTTCGCTTAGAGCTAATATAGCAGGCTTTTCCGATTGGAGGTGAGCTTCAACAGATTGAAAATTACATGCTAAACCTCTGTATTACAAAAATTTTAATTAAAATGTGTAACCATTTATACAGTTGGTGAGTGCAATGGGAGTTGAGGAAAAAAATTTTTCAAAATAAATAAATAAATCTAATTGAAATATGTATAGAACAAAAAAGAAAAACAAATAAGATTAATCAGAACGTACATCAATCACTTTACCAAAAAATATTTAGAAATATTAGAAAAAATTAGAAAATGCCAGTACTAAATAAATGGCGAACATGGCGTACAACAGTTCTTAGTACCTTATTGTACACAAGGAAAGCTTTTCATTTTCTTCATGTATTCAGCACGGACATGAACCTTCTTATAACATAATATTATTATATTTTGCTTCTTTTTCCCACTTCCAGTTTAAATGATTTTTGTAATAGACATATATTGAAAGAAGATTACAACTGCAAATTTAATTAATTAAATAGAAAAGTGAAAACAATTGTTTGCAAAACAAACAAAATTTTTTTTTTTTGATATATTATATAATAAAAGTGAATGGGCGAAAAGGAAGGTTGACTACCGTGTTTTTAGCACATTTTCAAAAAATATTTTTTGAAAAATGTACCTATATAGCTTCACTATATCCGGACCGTATGTCGGTCCGTATGTTTACAAAAACATTTATACCGTTTGAAACAGAGTAAAGAAATTTTAACCACGGGTAGTTGTTGCAAAAAAAATAATTTCGCAGAAGAAAAAGCTAATCAAATCATAATATATTTAATAATCCAAATTTTTCAAAATTGCAATTATTTTAAATGGTTAATTATAGAAAAGCTTATAAACGATAAATATGCAATAAATGTATTTCTAAAATACAATTACAAATTTATAGCTTTTCATATAATTCATTTAAATATAAAAATAAATTTTACATAAATTCAGCAAATACCTTTGAACATAGCTGAACTACTACAATTAAGTCTTAATTTCGGGGACACATAGGAAATAGGAAATATATTCTTTGGCTTCGAAATTATACTCGTTCGGCCTCAAATCGATCAAAAGCTTCTAGAATCCGAACTCCTTAACCAAACTCGACCAGAACCAATTCTCATGGTACTTTCATTACTAGTAACCTAGAGTTTAAATTTCATCAAAATAGCGGCATTATTTTTTGAGTTATGGTGTTTTTAAGATATATGTTTGTAAGCCCTTGAACTCTTCAAGGGTTTCAGAACCCGAAACCATGGTACGATTTCGCCCATATGCAGTCCCCGTTATACTTTCAATACTAGTACACAATTGGAAAGTTCTATATTAATTTTAAGTTACTAGTTTTATTAATTTCGATTATAATCTTTTAAAATTGGGAGGTCTAAGGGGGGTACTGAACCGCCACTCCAATAATAGTAACGAAAACCTTTGTGCCAAATTTTAAGCTTCTACATTTTTTCAAGTTCCTATATTTATAAATTTTAAAGATATGCTTTAAGGTCTTCGTAAATGTGTAGGTGGTCCCCGAACCACTACTCCAATGGGGTTCAAATTTCAAGGACACTAAGGAAATAGGAAGGGACACCCCGATACCAAATTTGAAGGTTCTATCTTCATTTCTTTTGGAATTATGTTCGTTTGGCCTAAATTCAATCAAAAAGTTCTAGGTTCCAAACCCATGTCCTGATCCCGAACTTACGCAATCCCCGCAGTAGTTTCATTACTAGTAACCTACAGCACAAATTTGATGAAGATAGCGTCATTAGTTGTTAAGTTATCGTGATTTTTTATATATGTTCGTTAGCCCTTCAATCGATTAAAAGGTCCAGAATCCGAACCCATGGGCCGATTTTGCCGCCATACTTTCGGTCCTTGTAACCTACAGTTAAAATTTCATCAAGATGGCTCCATTTTTTTTTTGAGTTATCGTGCCTACGGACGGACGGACATGGCTATATCGACTCAGGAGGTCACGCTGATCACAAATATTTATACTTTTCCATATCTAGCTCGCTTCCTCTAGGTCGTTACAAACACAATACCAAAGTTAATATGCCCTTTTACCTATGCTATAGGTGTAGGGTATAACAAGTAAAGAAACAGTCAATCTATGCAACCGACTTAAAGTCATATGGCTTTATTTCCTTTTTAAAAATGTAATTTTATTTGTGAAAATAACAGCAATTTAAAATTCTAAAAAAAAAATATTATAAATAAAAATTCCAAAAACAATTAAAATTCTAAAAAAACCTCATAAAATTGAATATATAGGTATAAATATTCTGGGAACTCCAAAAACCCTCCTAATTGAGAATCTGACATATATACATATACAGAATCTCATATATCACGTATATATAAATATGCTATAAATGGCGTATTTCCCTGCTTTTGAAACCAACTCTAAAATCCCTTATAGCTATTATTCTTATATAAATATTTTTCTTCAAAGCTTTTAAGATATCAGGAGCTGCCGCCGCTAAACCTCGTTAAACAAATTATTGAAACCCAGATTTTGAAACCAACGGATTGCGCTTAAAATCCAAAAAAAATCCAAATTCATTACTTTATTGTTTAGATGTATATTATTTAGAAAAATTAAATTTTTGGGGGTTGTTTTTACAATATTAGCTACAAATTCAGTATTTCAATATAACATCAGTATTTCAATATATGTTTAGCGGTAGTCGGGTAGCAGAAGCTTTTACTTTTTTAATGACATTGTTATTGAAATAGTTAGGAAGGAGTTTTAGAATTGGATTAAAAATAAATGACGCTTTCTCCAGAATATTTATATATATGTTTATGTGACATTCTGAATTAGTATGGCTTTAGAGTGGAATTCAAAATTGGGATTGCTCCCGTTTACAGAATATTTATTATATGTGGGTGTGTGAGATACTATTTGGTATTATTATACCCTACACCTATAGAATAGGTAAAGGGGTATATTAACTTTGGTATGGTGTTTGTAACCACCTAAAGGAAGCGAGCTAGATATGGAAAAGTATATATATTTGTGATCAGCGTAACCGCCTTAGTCGATATAGCCATGTCCGTCCGTCCGTCCGTCCGTCCGTAGGCACGATAACTCAAAAAATAATGGAGCTATCTTGATGAAATTTTAACTGTAGGTTACTAGGACTGAAAGTACGGCGGGGATTGCATATGGGCGAAATCGGCCCATGGGTTCGGATTCTGGACCTTTTAATCGAATTTAAGCCAAACGAGCACAATTCCGAAACCAATGAAGATAGAACCTCCAAATTTAGTATCAGGATGTCCCTTCCTATTTCCTAAGTGTCTTGTGAATTTGGGTCCAATTGGAGTAGTGGGTCGGGGACCAGCCACACATTTCCGAAGACCTTAAAGCATATCTTTAAAATTAAGAAAGATAACAACTTGAAAAAAGGTAGAAGCTTCCAATTTGCCACAAGGGTGTTCTTTACTATCTCTTGCGTGCTCCCCTAATTTGGGATCAATTGGAGTGGTGGTTCTGTACCCCTCTCTGACCTACCAAGTTTTAAAGGCTTATAATCGAAAGGCCTAAAAATAGTTACTTAGAATTAAGATAGACCACTCAAATTGTGTACAAGGGTTAACTAGTACTATAAGTAAAGCGCGGGCTGTATAAGGGCGAAATCAGCCCATGGGTTCGGATTCTGGACCTTTTAGTCGGTGTCAGGGATAACGAACATATATTAAAAATCACGATAACTCAACAACTAATGAGGCTATCTTCATGAAATTTGTGCTGTAGGTTATTGGTAATGAAACTACGGCGGTGATTACGTACGGTGAGGATTGGGCAATGGGTTCGGAACTGAGAACTTTTTGATCGAATTTATGCCAAACTAGCGTAATTCCGAAACCAATGAAGATATAACCTCCAACTTTGGTATCAGGGTGTCCCTTCCTATTGCGTACGTGTCTTTGAAATTCGGACCCCATTGGACTAGTGGGTCGGGGACCAACCACTCAGTTCCGAGGACCTTAAAGCATATTTTCGAAATTAATAAAAAAAGTAACTTGAAACAAATGTAGAAGCTTCAAATTTGGCCCAGGGTGTTCTTTACTATTTCTTCCGTGCCCCCCTAATTTGGGATCATTTGGAGTGGTGGTGCAGGACCTCTCTTAGACCCCCAAATGTGTAAAGGCTTATCATCGAAATTAATAAAACTAGTAACTTAAAATTAAGATAGAACGTTCCAATTGTATACAAGGGTTAACTAGTATTGAAAGTATGACGGGACTGCATATGGGCGAAATCGTACCATGGTTTCGGGTTCTGGAACCCTTGACAAGTTCAAGGACTAAAAAACATATATCTTAAAAACACCATAACTCAAAAAATAATGCCGGTATTTTGATGAAATTTAAACTCTAGGTTACTAGTAATGAAAGTACCATGCGAATTGGTTCTGGTCGAGTTTAATTTCAAAGCCAAAGAATATATTTCCTATGTCCTATGTGTCTCCGAAATCTAGACTAAATTGTAGTGGTTCAGCTATGTTCAAAGGTACTTGCTGCATTTATGTAAAATTTATTTGAATATTTAAATGAATTATATGAAAAGGTCTAAATTTGTAATTGTATTTTAGAAATACATTTATTGCATATTTTGCGTTTATAATCTTTTCTATTAGGTATATAAACTAACCATTTAAAATAATTGCAATTTTGAAAAATTTGGATTATTAAATATATTATGCTTTGATTATCTTTTTATCACAAAATTTAATAATTAGAATTTTTTCATTTTGTAATTGAATTGGAATAAATATATTTTCATTTATTTCAAGTTTGTTTGTTTTTTAATATTTTTAAATAGATAAATTAGTAAGAATTTGTAATATTTTTTAATAGATAGTGTAATTAGAAAATGTTTTTAGTATTATAAAGTTAATTTGGTTAGCTATGTCTTACGATCAAATTAATAACAGCTTTTATGGTGTTAAAATGACTTATGGATATGTCCTTAAATTTGAACCAAATAGGTGTAGGGTATTTCTAAGTCGGTTGCACCGACTGACTGTTTCCTTACTTGTTTTTTTAATAAAATAGGTATGAATGCAAAATCTAGCTTCAAAAATGGAGTAAGCGGAGGTTCGGCGGTGGCAGTTTCCTAATAAAAATATTTTCTTTCAGTTTATTAAACAAATTAGAAACTTGCTAAATACACTTATTTATCAATTTCCATTTTTTTTCACTTTCCTTACTATAAAACTAAAATTTGTATTAATTTTACTATATGGTTTTATTTCGTAAAATTTGAGAAAACGATACGGTTTTATTTCGCATTTGAATTGGAAATAAAGCCATACGCGAAAATATTTGCGATATGGCTTTATTTCTCATTCAATAACGAAATGCAGCCATTATGGCTTCATTTCGTATGGCGTTATTTAACGGTGCCCTTAAAAATACCCTACACCTATTTGGTTCAAATTTAATGAGATATCCATAAGTCATTTTAAAACCATAAAAGCTGTTATTAGTTTGATCGTAGCTAACCAAATTAACTTTATAATACTAAAAACATTTTCTTATTACTTTATCTATTCAAAAATATTACAAATTCTTACTAATTTATCTATTTAAAAATATTAAAAACGAAAAAGAGTGTGGGAAAGTAGACTGTGTCAACTCTGGGATACCCGTATGACCGTTATATAAACATTATATCATTATTATTATAAACATTAATTACTTTTGGCAAAATTTCAAACATACCACCTTTATTAGATGTAGTGTAATGCTCATATAAAAGAAGGAGTTGTATGGCAGCTACTCGAACCCTCTGCAGTAGACCAACCAAATTTTGCAGTAACTTCGTTAGCCCTTAGACCGATTAAAATGTCCAGAATCCGAACCCATGGGCCCATTTCGCCCATATGCAATTCCCGCCGTACTTTCAGCCCTAGTAACCTTCAGTTAAAATTTCATCAAGATAGCTCCATTTTTTTTTGAGTTATCGGGCCTACGGACGGACGGACATGGCTATATCGACTCAGGAGGTCACGCTGATCACAAATATATATACTTTTCCATATATACCTTTTGGTGGTTACAAACACCATACCAAAATGAATATGCTCCTTTACCTATTCTATAGGTGTAGGGTATAAAAATATAATATTTTGTTTGATTTCTATCGTGCATGTCGTTTGGGCTTATTTCAGGGATGAGGGAAACTTTGAAGTTGCTTGGTTTATTTGTTTTTGAAGCAAATCAAGCAACGCAACAAAGCGTTTATTGGCCTTCGCCGTTATGTCAGTTTTTCACTGAAAATAATCAAGACTAACTGCACAAATGTTCCTTCCTGTGAAGCATAGTCTTAATTGTTAATATCAAAATGTTTTGCTATTTATATAAAATATCCAGGAAATATACTGTGAGTTTTAAGACCGGAAATGAACTAATGCATAATTAAAATAAAAATTTTTTGAATTTTTTGAATATCGTGCCGTCTGTCCGTAGGCACGATAACTGAAAAAAAAAATGGAGCTATCTTGATGAAATTTTAACTGCAGGTTACTAGGACTGAAAGTACGGTGGGGATTGCAAATGGACGAAATCGGCCTGTCGGCATATATAAAAAATCATGATAACTCAACGACTAATGACGCTATCTTCATCAAATTTGTGCTGTAGGTTACTAGTAATGAAACTATGGCGGGGATTGCATACTGTCGAGATTGGACCAGAACTTTTTGATCAAATTTAGGCCAAACGAGCATAATTCCGAAACCAATGAAGATAGAACCTCCAAATTTGGTATCAGGGTGTCCCTTCCTTAGTGTCCTTGAAATTTGGGCCCCATTGGAGTAGTGGGTTCAGGACCAGCCACACAGTTCCGAAACCTTAAAGCAAATTTCCGTAATTAATAAAAATAGTAACTTCAAACAAATGTAGAAGCTTCAAATTTGGCACATGGGTGCTCTTTACTATTTCCTGTGCGTTCCCCTAATTTTGGATCAATCAGAGTTCCTCTTAGGCCTCCCAAGGTTTAAAAGCTTATCATCGAAATTAATAAAAATTGTAACTTAAAATTAAGATGTATGTTTTCAAAAACTTTTACACCGTTTGAAATAGAGAAAAGAAATTTTAACCACGAGTAAGTATTACAAAAAAAGTTTTCGAAGAAGAATTTTTTTCTATAGCTCTACCCGTTACGGAGCTACAGCCCCTCAAACTTGGAAAAAGCCCTATTTTTAAATTGTTATAACAAGAGTTCTGTTCAGTGTTTTTTCAATCTGAAAACGGCAAAAGATAGCTGGTTTAATAAATTTTTGAAAGACATATGTGTAGGGTTGCCATTGGATACTAAAATTTACCATTATGCAAAACTCAATTTTTGCAAAATTTTTGGCCACACATATCTTCTAACTTGAGATGAGGTTAGATCTTTGAGAAATTTGGCAACCTTCCTTATTGAAGGGCTATTAGAACTGTAAACTAAAAATTTACGGTTAACAGTATATTTTATAAGTAAGCAGTAACTTAATCACCAGTGTATTTATTTCCAAAATTAAACTCAGTATGCAATACAATATAATTTTGAAAACGTGCTTTTTTAAAAACTCTTGGTTTTTTCATCACTTGCTATTTTACTGTCCTCAAATAGCGCAAAAGTTAAAAAAAAAACGAGGAAGAGTGTAGTGGAGTAGACTGTCAACTCTAGGATACCCGTATGACCGTAATGTAAACATTATATCATCCCAATTTTATTTATTTTTATTTTATTTATTTAGTTAATATAACTACTTTATAATTAAATAATTTCAAAATTCCTTCATTAGAATTATTATTACATAAACTTATTTCTTACATATTGAACAATTTTGTTTTTAAATATATTTGTATTTATTTCATTACTTAATTTGAAAGGTAATTCATTGAAAAGCTTTAAGCCATTATACATCAGAATATTTTTAGTCTTTTCATTTCCAAATAGATTAAATCTTAAACAATTTACATTTCTTAAACTATAATTATGAATATCTGATACATAAACTAAACGCTCACCTAAATAATTTCGATATTTACCTATTTTCATCTTGTGGATTATTACTAACACATTCATTAAAATTCTTTGATTGAAGCTTAGCCATTTTAAAGTATTTAACATAGAATCACTTGTTGAGAATCTATTTGCTTTGAGAATTATTCTCATAGCCCTATTCTGTGGCCTTTGCAGTCTAATTTTATTATATTACTCATCATACGTAAAATGGTTGAGCAATATTCAAAATGCGTTTTAATAATTGTATTATAAATTGTTATTGCACTTGTAAAACTTAAACTCTTTCTTATTTTTGAACAAAAATAACTCTTTTTTAAAATTTTACTACACATTTAATTAATATGTTTCTTAAAATCTAGCTTATTATCGAATACAACACCTAAATATTTTTTTTCATCTACTTTTTCAATTATTTCATTTTTTATTTTAATATTGTCAATTGAGTTTCCATTAATAAACATACATTTGGTTTTCTCAATATTTAAACAAAGTTTATTCATTCTAAACCACATACTTAAACTACTTAAATCATTATTAATGTGTTGTATACCTTCTTCCACGGTTTCGGCAACAGAATATAGCAAAGCATCATCTGCGAATAAAACAATATTTGATAATACCACTCATTCTATATCATTAACATATATTAGGAATAGTAGCACACCAAGAATAGAGCCTTGCGGCACACCTAATGAAACATCACCAGCATCTGATAAAGTATCATTAAATTTAGTTCTTTGTTTCCTGTTAGATAGATAAGAACGAAACCACTCCAATTCTACTTCCTTTATACCATAGCATTCTAATTGTATTAATAACAAATTTCTGTCAACCGTTTCGAATGCTGTTCTCAAGTCCAAGAATACAGCCACTATGACCTTGTTATCATGCACCGATATTTTCCAATTTGTAATTATCAAAATTAACAGAGATTCATAACTATGATATTTTCTGAATCCTGATTAATATTTAGCTATGAAGTTATATCTTTCCTTATAATTCAGCAACACTGTCATTGATTATTTTCTCAAGAATTTTTGCTTCCAATGAAACTGTATTAACCGGTCTAATTTCTGTAGCCTTGTTAGTACCTTCTTTTTTTCAATGGGTATCACTACCACTTATCGATATCTCAGGAAACAGTGCATTCTGCAATGAGCTGTTTACAATTGACACAAAGTTTTTACCACAAAAATCTAGGTTATCCAGTATAATCTGTTTATTTACGAAGTAAAAGTCTTTTTTATTATTCATTTTATTTAAGGTATTTTTAAGTTGATTTATATTTATAGATTTAAATTTAAAAGGATTAATGTTAGTATTTTCAATTATATTTATAAATTGTACTGATTTTGTATTATTATTTATTTCATTTATACTTTCAACAAAAAAACTATTAAATTTATTAAATTTTTAGGTTCAATTATTTTTTCATTTTTAAAAATTACTTCATGAATGACATATGGATTTTTTTTAAGAACATACTTTTTTTCTCCACATTACAGTTTGATCACTGGTTTGAATTTTATAACTGATATAAGCATTTTTTGTTTTAGTTAAGTCGCTTTTATATAAATTTCTAACATGCTTATAATTAAGCCAATCACTATTATTATTAGTTAATTTTGCTTTAGTGTACAAATTAATTTTTGAGCTTTCAATAACCTTAGTTCATTTGTATACCAATTAATTTGATTTTGTTTAATATCTTTTACTACCACAAAGTCTTTCACTATGTTATGTAAATTATTACTAAATTTATTAGCTTTACTATTACAATATACAAAGTAAGTTGTTGCAATATCATTAAAAATTTTTCTATTTCTAAATAAGTTTTTGTTCAAAATTTTCATATTTCAAAAATTTAATTTTACTCTTTTGTCTTTTTGCTTTATTATCGTCTTTTATTATTATTTTCACTGTTTCATGATCAGAGATTTTAAGCTTTTCCTCTATTTGTATCTCAATATTATTAATCTTATTAGTTAAAACTCAATCAATTAAAGATTTACTGTTTTTTGATATTCTTGTGTATTCATTAGTTACTTGTTTGAACGCATTATCACTAATATTTGGCTAGCTTTATTTTTATTACTATTTTCCGTTTTCCAATCCACATTAAAATCCCCTATTGTTAAAACATTATTCTTTTCAAAAAGTTCATCCATTAGATTATACAGGTGACGAAAAAAATAATCCACAGAGATAAAATAATCTATTATCATGATATGTTTTCAAAACCAATACCCATAATTCATTTTTTATAGTAATTCTTTCAATAACCACAACCTTCCAATAATCTAGTATATAAAATCCATTCTTATTAATCTGTATCCATCGATTAGTAATAGAGAATTCTCATCATCATAAATTAAATGCGTTTCTGTTAAACACACAAACTCACACTTATTATTAATTATTAGCACCTCCAGTTGATCAAAGTTATTTCTTAGCCCTTGGATATTTAACGATAAACACACAATTTCATTTAATTGCTAGTAACAAATTCTATCCGATTCTTGTTTCAATATTCTTTGGTACACCTTGCAGTCGGAACTCAGAGGTAAATGGAAAGTGTTGCAATCATCATCACTTAAATTTAATTTTTTTTTTAATTTTAAACAATTAATGCATTGAATTTCATTAACATTTTTAACACAATCTAATTTGCTATGGCCTTTTTCACCACACTTATGGCAACGCTGCTATTTCTCTTTGCACCTATTACTTGTATGATTAAAACCAAGGCACTTATAGCATCTTAAAATACTTTTTTTTTCATATACTGGACATAATATTCCATCCCACTCTTATTTTTCTTAAAGTTATAATTTTTTTAAATGACTCTCCATCAACTTCTTAAATAGTGTTAAATACTTTCTTATTATTAAATGATGGATATGTTTTCAAAACTTTAATAGTTAAACACTCTTTATTATTTTGATTTTTAATTGCATTAATAATTTTTTCGTCGCTTAACTTTTCGTCCATCCCACTTATTAAAATTTTTGGATTATGTAACTTTGGTACTAATACATCATAATTATCACTCATTCTTGCTTTTATTTCACTTTTAATTTTTTTTACCGATTCTCTATTTGAGCAGCATATTGAAATTGAACCGTTATTTCTCTCATATACTCTATTAATTTCTACCGATAAATTACATACGTCAATATTTTTTTTTAAATAATATTTAGTTTGCTTACTTCCTTGGCCTTGAACACTTTGTTTTGGTTTAAAAATTACAGGAAATTTTAATTTTTCTGCATAGCTCATTTTTTATACCCTACACCTATAGAATAGGTAAAGGGGTATATTAACTTTGGTATGGTGTTTGTAACCACCTAAAGGAAGCGACCTAGATATGGAAAAGTATATATATTTGTGATCAGCGTGACCTCCTGAGTCTATATAGCCATGTCCGTCCGTCCGTCCGTAGGCCCGATAACTCAAAAAATAATGAAGCTATCTTGATGAACTTGACGGGGACTGCAAATGGGCGAAATCGGCCCATGGGTTCGGATTCTGGACCTTTTAATCGGTCCAAGGACTAACGAACATTTATAAAAAATCATGATAACTTAACAACTAATGATGGTATCTTCATCAAATTTGTGCTGTAGGTTACTAGTAAAGAAACTATGGCGGGGATTGCCTACGGTCGAGATTGGACCATGGTGTCCTTGAAATTTGTGCCCCAAGCTTTTGATCGATCTGAGGCCAAACGAGTATAATTTCGAAGCCAAAGAATATATTTCCTATTTCCTATGTGTCCCCGAAATTTAGACTTTATTGTAGTGGTGGTTCAGGTGGCACCTAAGAAATCCCAAAATTAAAAAAATTATCTTCGAAATCCATGAAAATAGAAACTTTAAATTTGATACACGAGGGTTTTCCTATTTCCGTTTTTATTTAACACTTTTATATTTTTAAAAGGATAAGAATTTTACCATAAAACATATTTTGTATAATATTTTATAATTATTACCATGGGTGATATATAATAAAGACATTGTGTACGATACTTAAGCTAGATTTAAAGGTTCTTGCTACATTTATGTAAAATATATTGTTATATTTAAATGAATTATATGAAAAGTTCTAAATTTGTAATTTTATTTTAGAAATAGATTTATTTCATATTTTGCGTTTATAAGCTTTTCTAATAGGTACGTACATAAACTAAAAAATTAAAATAATTGCAATTTTAAAAAATTTTAAAATATATTGCTTAAAAATTGCTTTAAAATATATGCTTTGACTAGCTTTTTATCACAAAATTTAATAATTCAAATTTTTTCACTTTTGTAGTTGAATTGAAAATATATTTTCATTTGATTCAAGTTCTTTTGTTTTTTAAAATTTTAAATCCATAAATTAGTAAGAATTAGTAATATTTTTGAGTAGATAAAGTAATTAGAAAATGTTTTTAGTTTTACAAAGTTAATTTGGTTAGCCAAGTCTTACGATCAAACTTATAACAGTATTTATGGTTTTAAAATGACTTATGGACTTCCCATTAAATTTAAACCAAATAGGTGTAGGGTATTTCTAAATCTGTTGCACCGACTGTTTCTTTACTTATTTAATATGTGATTCTGTTCCACTATTTTCAAACATTTAGCTTTATTAAGTATAAAGTAATGCTGATGTGAAATATGTCGTTATATGGCAACTACTTGAACCCACTGCAGCAGACCATCCAAATTTTTAATTCCCGTATGACTACTGTGTTCGGGTAATAAGTAACATAACCACCTGTTTTGATTCTCAACATCTTTAATTGAGTTCGAAAGCTCTGCAACAATATCACTTCACTAATAATAAGTACCCTCATTGTTTTAGCATCTTTTAATGCGGAGCCTAACAATCTCAAACTTTTTTCTGACAGCTTACTCTACAAAATGGATTTTTTTTATCTCTCTACAGGAAGCTGTTCAAAAATTATTGATTTTTTTATGAAAAGTCTTCTAAAAATCATTAATCCCTCATATCTCGAAAAGGGTCCACAATAGACTCCCCCACCAGTGCAACTTTTTGTTTGTTTTTATGCCCCCAATCACTGATTGTAGTGCGCGTACTTGAGTCCCGTACTTGAGTCCCGTACTTCGTGCGCGTACTTGAGTTGAGACACCCTGTATATTCCGAAAATAGCAAAGAAATTGTCGACGGCAAAACATGAAAATATAAAATTTTTTTTTTAATCTACTATTATTTTAACAAAATTATGTAGGTCGGTTTTACTATAATATTAGAATATGTTCAAATTAAAACTTTTCTTTTTATATGGTTTATTTATTCATTAAAAATTTTGTTTTTATTATATTTGTTTGAGAAGAATTTGATAGGAATTCTAAATATGTACGTATTGTACGTATTGCACGTATTGAATTTGTATTGTGTATTAGAATTACATGCAAACTTTTTACTTAAAAATTTTACTACAGTTAATGGTATCAAAAACATTCCAAAACAATCGAAATATAGAATGTTGCCATCACTTTTATAAAATAGTTCAAGCAGATAAATAATTTAATGAAAGTTAATAAGGTTAGGATCCGGCCGATGATGCAGTGGTTGAAGCGCCGCCTTTCATGCGAAAGGTCCCGGGCTCGACCCCTGGCTGGCTAATTTTATTAGTATATTTAGTTCAATAAATAACTTACAAATTATAATTAAATAACTAATAGTCTAAATAGAAAATAATAATTAATAACAAATAAAAAATAAAAATATTACAAATAATCGTGTTCCTGAAAAAACCTATAGCTTAATATTAATAACATTGTCATCTGCATATGCGTGGAATCTTCAATGTCAGAGACAAAAACAAAATAGGCAAATTCTACAGTAGGTTAATCTCCTGCTTAGAAAGACTAAACGGATTAAGGAAACTAAATTTAGACAAATCGGATACAATAGGCAAGATAACACGGCAACAACCTTCGGCGCTCGAACAATGACTAGAATTAAACAATGGAATGTCCGAACAATGCGAGAAACATCAAGGCTTGCCCAAATAGAAAAACAAATGCCAGATTATAGAGTTCATATTATGGGTTTAAGTGAAATTAGATGGAACGGGAATGGCGAAATCATTACGGCTAATGAAAATACTCTGTTGTATAGTGACAAAGAAATAGGTGGAGCAAACGGTGTGGGAATAATAAATCTAGAAAGCGGCGTAACTCCCTTCATAGCTGGAAGTTGTATCAGATAGGATTATTACAGCCCGTTTCCGAAGTAAAATTAGAAATATCTCCCTAGTACAATGTTATGCACCAACAGAAGATGCCGAAGATATAGCGAAAGACGAGTTATATGAACAGCTCACCCATACTCTCTACACTATCCGGAAAAGAGATATCTTGATTGTAATGGGCGGCTTAAATGCGAAAGTGGAAAATCTAAATACTGGATTAGAGAACATTATGGGAAAACATGAATGCGAAACAAAGAACAAAAACGAAAAAGGGTTTAGTGAGACCTGTCAAATATTTCAACTGATCATTCGCGGCACCATCTTCCCCATAACGAAATTCACAAGTATACTTGGACCTTACTGAATGGATAATACATAACCAAATAGACCACATATGTATTAGCAGCAGATGGAGAAGTTCAATGCTAGATATGCGAAATAAAAAAGGAGCCGACATAGATAGCGACCACGAACTAATTATAAGCGACATCAGATTGAAATTGAAGTACATAAAAAAGGGCCATGACAGGAAAAAACAGTAAAATCTCCGAAAGTTCCAACAGCCACACACCAAAAGCAGTATGATAACCACAATTCGGGAAAGATGCCTAAACAACGAGCAAGAATGGAATCAAGTAAGCAAAGCCTATGGGATCATGGATATCAGAACGCACATGGGAACTCATATTACAGAGGTAAGAGGCAAAATAAAAGCGTGAAAGCAAAGTTGTCACCAAGGAGCAATACAAAGCGGCTGGGTCTGATGGTATTCAGGAAAAAATTCTACAAGCCTGCCAAAATACTTCAGCTGAACTTCTGAGACCTCACGTCACAAAGGCATGGGAAAACGAAGAGCTACCTCCATCTTGGAAAAAAGATAAGATAGTCAAGCCACCGAAGAAAGGCGAACTCAATTATTGCAACAAATGGCGTAGTATCACCCTCCCAACACAGTGTACAAAATAATAGGAACTATAATACAAGGCAGAAAATAAGAAAAAATCGAACCAGAGTTACTCAAAGAGCAGACAGGCTTCCGCCTCCACAGGAGCTGTGTAGACCAATCAAATACACTAAGAATCATCATCGAGCAATCGATCGAGTGGCGGACTCCCCTTTATTTTCTATTCGTGGACTTTAAGAAAGCCTTCGACACTGCAAAAAAAGTTGCCATATGGAGAGCATTAAAAGAGAAAGGTTTACCATGCAATATAATTCGGATCATAAGAGAGCTGTACCAAAACTGCGAACTAGCGGTCACTCACAACGGAAACATCAGTGAAACCTTCCAAACTAACATCGGCGTTAAACAGGGATGTCCACTATCACCATTGCTATTCACAATCGTTATAGATAGCATAATGTCCGAAGTCTGTAAGCAAAAAAGAGGCATTACATTGAGCTTCCCTCGCCACTTAGAAGATCTAGATTATGCAGATGACATAGTACTTCTGGCACACAAGGTCAGCGATATGCCGCCCAAACTGGAACAATTAGAAGACTAGCCCTTAACGCAGACCTTGAAATTAACATCAGCAAAACTAAGGCAACACCACCAAAAACCAGCTCATTGTGCTGAAAACGCAACCAGTCGAATATGTTAACCAGTTCAACTATTTCGGTAGGATAGTGACTACTGGTGGTGATGGATGGTGGTGCGGAGGTGGATGATAAAACAGTCTTAGCAAGGCAAGGGCATCATTCGGACGGTTGTACCCAGTATGGAGGAACACCCAAATCTCTAAGAAAACAAAAGTAAGGATCTTCATTGCTTGCGTAAAGACCGTACTAATGTATGGAAGCGAAACATGGATGATATCCAACAACATCGTCCAGAAGAGACAAGTTTTCACTATCCACTCTCTGCTTTTGTTGCGTGTTTTCCTTAAAAACAATTGACAGTATTTAGTGCCATTTTGGCGCATATTTGCAGTGTTTTACTTATTAGTAAATTTTTTATTTTCTTCAAAAAATTCAAAACCGTAAAACAAATTAAATTTTTATCGCAAAATGCTTAAACTCGCCCTAAACTATAATATATTTATTTAATTTTCAACAAAATTTTTTATAATATAATTTTCATCGGTATACTATTTTTATATCGGTATACTATTTTTTCATCTCAAATCCAGTGGCAAAAATAGTATACCGTTTTGACTAATAGTCATCTGGGTATAAAAATAAATGATAATATTATAATTTAGCTATTTCATCATTAACTAAGGTCTCAAAATTTCAATTTTCGAGTCCTTATAGCTCCTAAACAGGGGATGTGATAAAAAAATTTTGTTAACCGAATCCTAGTAATTTCTGAGGATCTAACTTCTCATAAAATTTCAAGATTTAGAAGATATGTGTGGCCAAATATTTTCCAAAAATTACATTTTGCGTAGTGATAAATCTTAGTACAGTATGGTAACCCTAAATATTTGTCTTTTAAAAATTTATAAAGTTTATAAAACCAGCTATCTTTTACCGTTTTCAGATTGAAAGTACACCAAACAGAACTTTTGTTATAATAATTTTAATAAAAGGCTTTTTTCAAATTTGGAGAACTGCAGCTCCGTACAGAAAAAAGTTCTGCTACGAAATTGGTTTTTTATTTCGTGGTTTAATTTTCTTTACTCTATTTCGTATGGACATCTTTTGTAAACATACGGCCGGACGGATTGAAGCTATAAAAGCTCATTTTTACGAAATTTTTTGAAAACATGCTAAAAACACAATAGCGAAAACTAATGACGCTCTTTTGATGAAATTTAAACTCTAGGATACTAGTAATGAAAGTACGGCGGATAATGCTTATGGTATAGATCGCACAATGTGTTTGGATTCTAGAAGTTTTTGATCGAATTGAGGCCAAACGAGTATAATTTCGAAACCAAAGAAGATAGAACATTAAAATTTGGGACACTTTGGGACAAAATTTTTTTTCCTATTTTCTTTATGTGCATAAAGTTTTGGATGAATTAGAATAGTGGTTTGCGTACCACCAGTCCCCCCATTCTCACAACACCTTAAAGCATATATTCAAAATTAATAAAGATAGTAACTCGAAATAAATATAGAAGCTTTAAATTTGGTATAACGATGTTTTTTCAATTTCTTTTGTGTCTCCTAGACTTAATTGTAGAGGTGGTTCAGATGCCTCCTAAGAAATACCAAAACTAAAAAGCTTATCGTTGAAATTCATGAAGATAGAAATTTTAATTTTGATACACGATTTCCGTTCTTATTTAATACATTTATATTTTTGAAAGGCTAAGAATTTTACCATAAAAAAATTTTTATCTTATATATAAAAATGAAAATTTGTTTGTTTGTTTGTCCAGGATTCACGTGAAAACAACTCGTCAGATTTTCACCAAATTTTGGAATGATCCCGGGCGTCTACGTCACATTTTTATAAGTCATCAGGTTGAGGCTCCAGAGCCGTTTTAAGCTTTTTCGTTTTTTTTTATATCGAGCCGAAACAGTTTGACCGATTGACTTGAAATTATGCACAAATCTTCCCCTTCGTAAACGGAATTAGTTGTTTAAATTTGGTTGGAATGAATTAACCCATTTTGGTCTGGCGGGCTTCCAAACAAATTTTATTTCCGATTGTTCATTGTATGTGTTCAATTTTACAGGGTGGTTTTCCGGTCGAAGAGAGAGGCTGCCACACAATTTTATTGAGTTCAGTTAACCCGTTTAGGCACGAGGGCGCAATGAAGCGTTTTCAATATTTTAGATGTCGAGCCGAAACAGTTTGAGCGATTGACTTGAAATTTTTTACAAAACGTCGCTTGAAAAATATTAGACGGCTGGGGTCACACAGTGGTTGAGTGCCGACCTTCCATTTTAGTGCAAGTGAAAAAACTTTTCTAGTCTTCGAATTGACTCAGCTACCATTCGCCATTGGGTTCAAATTAATGGCACAACCAATAATATTAATTATATATCTCTAATAAAAAATATATTCATAAAACAATATAAACAAATGCAAAATATTAAAAAATAATTTTATTGAATAGTATAAGTAGTATGTATATGCCATTTCAGTAAAAAGTTTTGTGCTTTTGAGTATTTTAAATTAAGCTTAGCGGTTAGAATATCAGTTATGTTTAAATTTCAAATTAAAACAATAATAAGCTTAAACTAGTTTGAGTCTTTGAGTATTTTAAATTAAGCTTGGTTGTTAGGATATCAGTTATGTTTACATTTGAAATTAAGATATTGTGCTCATAGTTCTTAATGAAATATGAAAAGTTTTAAAGCTTGGTTTAAATACAAAGTTAATATTATCAAAGTTTAAGCTTGATTTAATATTTCCGTGAATATTAAAAAAAAGTTTTGTAAATTAAAAAAATTAAGCTTAAGCTATTGAGCTGAATATTTTTAATTAGATATGAAAAGTTTTTTAAATATCAGTTATGTTTAAATTTCAAATTAAAACAATAATAAGCTTAAGTTAGTTTGAGTCTTTGAGTATTTTAAATTAGGCTTGGTGGTTAGGATATCAGTTATGTTTAAATTTCAAATTAAAACAGTAATAAGCTTAAGATATTGTGTAACTGTTCTTAATTAAATATGAAAAATTTTTAAAGTTTGGTTTAAATAGAAAGTTAATATTATCAAAGTTTAAGCTTGATTTAATATTTCCGCGAAAATTAGAAAAAGTTTTATAAATTAAAAAAAAAAGCTTAAGCTATTAAGCTGAATATTCTTAATTAGATATAAAAAGTTTTTTAAATATCAGGTATGTTTAAAATAAGCTTAAGATATTGTGCTTACTGTTCTAAATTACATATGAAAAGTTTTTAAAGTTTGGTTTAAATACAAAGTTAATATTATCAAAGTTTAAGCTTGATTTAATATTTCCGTTAAAATTAAAAACGAGTTTCATAAATTAACAAAAATTAGCTTAAGCTATTGAGTTGAATATTCTTAATTAGATATGAAACATTTTTCTTTGTAACATTTTTAGGTGGGAGTTTAATTGTATGATGATATGTTGAGTTATATTTTTCTATTAGCGATGGCAGAATAGGTAACCATTTATATGTGCCTTGTAAACTGAATTGTTTCCACATCATGTTTTTTGGGGTGCGATTGAAACGTTCTACAATTGATGCTTTTAGTTCTGAATATGTATGATAATGGTTAATTTTATATTTCCTCATTAGATTTTAAAATTTTTTGTTTAAAAATTCCGTACTTTGATCAGATTGTAAATTTTTTGGTTTTTTACCAGCACGCTTAAAAATATTTTTCATTGTGATTAAAACATTATCAGCGCTTTTGTTTTTAATCGGTTCATCATACGCAAATTTTAAAAATGTATCAATAACGATTAATAAATATTTATATGCCTTATTAAATTTTGCATATGGAATCATTTCAACCAAATCAATTTGCCAAATATCATTTAAAACCGTTTGAATAAATTTTCTTCGTGTAAAGTTTCTTCTAGCACCTCTATGAATTTCCGACACAACTCGTAGCCTCGACATTATTCTCGTACTATTTAATTAAATTTTCTAAAGTGATTCTAGAATTTTCTATTGTATGACATTCACAATTCACATGTGTCCGGTCCAGAAGTAGAATTATCATATGAGTTTTTAATGTGTTTATATAGATGTAATATTAGTTTCTTATGATCATCTAATAAGACGGAGGAATAAATATTTAAGAACTCCTCCACTTCCATAGTTCAAAATGACAGTACTAAGAATATGTTCGCTGCTTTTATATGATCTCTAAATTGTATTTTAAATTCAGTTTCTTATCAGACCCAGACCAAAAATGATTAATTTTATTCATCCATTTACAATGATGATAGCGGGTCCATCTGGATGTGAGAAAACAACATTTGTGTATAATTTAATTGAAAATATTGATAGATTGATTTCTCCGAAAATTGAAACAATAAAATGGTGTAACCCAGAAATTTCTGCTATTCCAAAAAATCTAACTTTTCCTTATATAGACTTTTATACCAGTATCCCTAAAGAATTTAGTGGTAATGAAAATAAACCTACGTTAATTGTTCTAGATGACTTAATGTTAGATTCTGCAAATAAAGAGGTATGTGAGCTATTTACTAAAGGTTCACACCATCGTAATTTATCTATTATATTGTTAACACAAAGCGTTTTTCATCAGGGAAAATTTTCAAGAGATATTTCATTAAATTGTAAATATTTAGTGCTTTTCAAAAATCCTCGAGACAAATCGCAGATTTTTCCTCTTGCTAGGCAACTATATCCAGAAAATATAAAAGGTTTCTTGACAGTATAAGTTAAAGATTTTAATACTCCAAGTCACCCAAAAATATATTTATTTCCAAAAAATATTTATTTCTATAATTTAATAAAAGATTTATATAAACAAGTGAAGAAAAAAAACCAAGGGTTTTTAAAAAAGCACATTTTTAAATTTATATTGTATTACATACTGAGTTTAACTTTGGAAATATTTACTTGGAAATAGTTACTGCTTACTTATAAAATTTACTGCTAACAGTAAAGTTTTTAATTTAAAGTTGTTATAGCCCTTCAATGGGGAAGGTTGCCAAGTTTCTCAAGGATCTAACTTCATCTAACTCCCCCCTCCCCCCTCCGTCCCCTAATTTTTTTTAGGTTCTAGGAATTAAATTGTGAATTCCACAAAAATTTGGAATTTTACTTAGAATAATGCAATCTAAGAAAAAATGGGTAAAACTGAGAGACACTTTCTTTAATTTAAGGAACCGCTTTTAAATTTAAGAAAAACCTTTAACATATGTTAAAATATAATGTTGGGCCTTTATATTTTGTATATTAATAAAAAAAAAATTGGACAGGTATTCAAGTTACAGGTACTTAAAAATAGCAAAATTTAAATTTTCGATCCCTTATAGCTCCTAAACAGGGGGCTTGACAAAAAAATTTTATTAACCGGCTCCTACTAATATTTGAGGATCTAACTTCTCCCAAAATTTCAGGATCCTATCTTAAACCGTTTAGGAGATATATGGGACCAAAAATTTTGCAAAAATTGAGCTTTATATAATGGTAAATTTTAGTACCGTATGGCAACCCTATACATTTAGGCGACATATTTTTGTAAAGCCTATAAAAGAAGCTCTCTTCTACCGTTTTTTTATTGAAAATAAACCTAACAGAACTCTTGATATATCAATTTCAATATAGGGCTTTTTTGGAATTTGCAGGGGCTGTAGCTTTGTCACCCTTCAAAATTAAGAAAAGCCTTTGACACATGTTGAAATATAATTATAGAGCTTTGAATTTTGTATATCACTAAAAAAAAATTTGGACAGGTATTCAAGTTACAGGTGTTTAAAAATAGCAAAATTTCAATTTTCGAGCCCTTATAGCTCCTAAATAGGGGGCTTGACAAAAAAATTTTGTTAACCGACTCCTACTAGTTTCTTAGTATCTAACTTCTCCCAAAATTTCAAGACCCTAGCTTGAACCGTTCAGAAGATATGTGTGGCCAAAAATTTTGCAAAAATTGAGTTTTGTGTAATGTTAAATTTTAGTACCGTATGGCAACCCTAAATATTTGCCTTTTAAATATTTATAAAGTTTATAAAACCAGCTATCGTTTGCCGTTTTCAGATTGAAAATATATTTAACAGAACTCTTGTTATAACAATTTAAATATAGGGCTTTTTCCAAATTTAGGGGGCTGTAGCCCCGTAACAGGTGGGGCTACAGAAAAAAATTATTTTACGAAATTATTTTTTTTGCGAAAACTACCTATGGTTAAAATTTCTTTACTCTATTTCAAACGATGTAAAAGTTTTTGTAAACATACGGACAGACGGACAGACAGACGGACGGACGGACGGACAGAGTGAAACTATATAGGCACATTTTTACAAAATTTTTTGAAAATGTGCTAAAAAATGATAACGCTTTTTATTTCCTTTTTTTAAATCAACTTTATTATTCGAAGCTAAAATTTGAATTAAAAGTTTACAGTTTTAATTTTACATTAATAGCATTGTTCTACCTGCATTATGCTGACTCAAACATATGTTGGTTACGCGTGATTTATGTTGGGAAATAATGTTGAACTAATTTCACAGGTTAATTTGCTGATTCGACAGGTAAATGTTTTAGAAAAAAATTTATAAATTAAAATTTATAAAATTGTAATATGATGCGTTGGAATTCTGGATTACAATTTTAGCAGTTGTTAACTCCTCCCCTCTTAAATATCGAAGTCCTCATTCGATCAAATTAGAGATTAGAGTTGTATAAGTTTCGCCTTGGGGCTGCTTTAATCTTGACTGATGCTGAACTTATCGGAAATGTCTGAACCTTGTTATTTTGGTGATCTGCAGGATTCTGTGCTGTATCTTTTATTGTTGGGTTGTTGCAAGTAGTAACTTCTTCTGGTAAAGCTTGATCTGATTGTATGTTGTTTATTATTACTTTGTCTCGTTTTTTCCTATATCGTAGCCCAATTAATACAAATAAACCCAATATTGATGCTAGGGCCGGTATGACACTTGAAGTACTTAATACATGATTGATTAGACTCTGTTCTTTCAGTAATTTAATTTTATTTGTATTATTGGTATGAAGGTCCTTGAAAAGTTCTGGAGACAGATGCTGTTGAAATTCCTTTTTTATTAGTTCTGGTTGTAAAATTGCAGGTAACACGCTAAAGTTTACGGTTTCCTTCGATGTAAATACCATATCTTTAATTATTACTGTAGAATTTTGGAATTTAATTACGTATGTTCCTACAATCGTGGTTTTTTTATCATCTATTGTTATCGTACCATTGAATTGATTCAGTAATATAATTCCTTCGGCAATTTTTTCTATTGTTGGGATATGATGAGCGTTGGTAACATTGCAGGTGGATGATCTTCCTTCCAATATGTTTGGAATGCAGGTAGAATTTGAAATATTTACAATTTGGTATTTATTACATATTATTATTGAATTTATTTGTTTACAATTTTCTTTTATTCCATACATTTTTTTATTATTAAATAATATTTCTTTATAATCTAACTTAATAATAGTGTTGTTATACTTTATAGGTTTAACTATAATTTTTTTAAATACATCATTTTCTGTTATTGGGATTTCGATGACGTAGAGCAAGCAAGTACCATTTGTAATTACTTTTACATTGGAGAAATTTAACGCTTCTTCAGCGTCCGAATACGGAAAATTTTCTTTGTCGAAAATTGAAGTAATTGTTTCGCCTTCTTATTTGGAAAGCAATAATGAGTTTATAATTCCTACTTTAGCCCAATGTACGGCATATTTTATATTAACTATTTCTTCTTTTATAAATTTTAACTTATATTGTAATTTCTGAATATTATAATTATCTATTTCATGACCTAACCTAATATTCTCTAAAATATCATTAGTAATTCTACTTATATTATTAATCCTATCGCTAAAAGACATATTAATTATAGTTTGCTGGTTGTTATTTTCTAATAGGTTGTTCATTTTCTTTTTAATTATAATAAAATCAGCATGGTCTGGACTTCCTGCTATCCATTTCCACATGGTGCCTAAGGAGTTAAAGGACCTTGGTTTCCTTCTAATTTTGAATTCGTCCAAAAGATCCTGTACCTGTAAAGCTTCGTATTTCAGGTACCCATGCAGCTGATGTTTTTTTATTCCCTCTTCCTCTAGCACGTCGCTGATTTCTCTTAATGAATTCCTTAGATTTTCGAAATCAAACGTATGGATGATTCTAAAGCTTCCTTCTTGCACCTTGGCTTCTTTCATAGTAATAGCTACTGCATGTGATCCTGTGTAGTCTAATATTTGGACGAATGATAGACACTCGTATAATAAGCACCTAAAATGATATAAAGGATAATACTATGGTAAGAAAATGAACAAAAACAAAATTTGGAGAAAAGCTCAAATAATAATTTTCTAAAAGAGTTAAGTGAGAGAAAAAGAAAATTTTATAAGGTTTGTATAAAGAATAAATATCATTATGATTTTATGTTTGATTTATGAACTGTTCTTCCTGATTTCGTTATAATAACTGTATTTTTATTTTCCTTTACTATTTCCTTTTTAAAGCGTTGTGTTAACTTAGATCCTATTCTTTTGTTATGCTTTACATAAATTGTATCACATGGTTGGTAGTGTTTAATTGGTTTCCTTTTTTTATTATGGAGATCCAGATCCTTGATTTGTTTGTTCTTAATTTTTTGAATATTGCTAAGCCTGGTTTTCTCAAATTCTTCTGGTGTTATATTTGGAACTCTACCAAAAAATAGCTCTATAGGCTTTCTTTTGGTTACTGAGTGGATGGTATAATTATATTCGTTTACCGCTCTTTGTAGCAATTCTTCAAAACTTCTGTTATCTCCCTCTGCTTTGAGACATCGCATAATCTCCGATAAAGTTGAGTGAAAGCGTTCTATTTGTCCATTCACCTCACTTTTATATGGGGGTGTAGTAAAAATCTTTATCTTCATTTTATCCTCCATCATTGCTTTTATCGAAGCGGAATTAAGCGACTTCTCATTGTCTACGATGACCCATTCTGGAACACCATAGTAAAACAAAATGTCCCGTAATGCTAATCTGACATTTTCTGTTGATCTACTTTCTATGACTCTCGCTTGAGCAAACTTTGTTAACTTATCGATCGCTGTTAAAGTCAACTTGGATTCTGTCGAGAAAATGTCTATGTGTACGGTATGACCCGCAAAACCTGGAATGGGTGTTTGTTTTATTTCTGGGTTATTGGGATGTCGATCGTATTTATTTTCCTTACACACTGTGCATGTTGTAACCAAATTATGTACTTTTCTATTCATTTTTGGAAAATAATAATTGCGAATTATTTGATCTTTATTTTCATGCGCATTTCTATGAGCCCGTTTGTGAACTTCTAATATGAGCTCATTTTGTTGACTTTCATCCGTGATATCTTTGACCAATATTCTCGTAAATCTTAATCTATAACTTTCAAAATTTTGAGAATAAATTCGTTGTATCTTACCCATGATATCTTCTTCTGTCATTATTGCATTTATTGTCTTTGGATTTAAATATTTTTTTAGAATGTTTACGAGTTCTTTTTCCTTGAAATCAATTCTTGTTATTATATGCCGGACATAACCTGGAAAGGAGTTAATTAGTTTGTAATCAATTTCATCACCGCGTTTTAAAATTAATTGGTTTCTGAACGCATTGATTGGAGCCTCCACAAACTGAATGTAATTTTGAGCGGAACTCTCAGCACTATGTTGTGTTATTGTTACCGTGTTAATTTCTGATTTTTTTATTAATCTTGATAAAGTGTCAGCTACTACGTTCGTCAGGCCAGGCTTGTACTTTATCTCATAGTTGTACTCTTCAAGGATAGCCTTCCATCTTTTTAACTTGCTGTTAGAGTTTTTGTTGCTCAACGCATACGTAAGTGGTTGATGATCAGTGAAAATTATTAGTTTTTTAGATCCATATAAATAATTCCTTAACGAAGTTAGTGACCAAACGATAGCTAACATTTCCTTCTCGTTAGTCGCGTATGATTCCTCGGTTTTTGTGAGTGTCCTAGAAATAAATGTGATTGGCTTTCTTCCTTGAGACAACACTGCTCCAATCGCATAGTTAGAGGCATCAGTGGTTAATTCGAATTCTCTATCGAAATCAGGATATTTCAGGATGACATCTTCTGATATTAATGAGTTTTTCAGTTCGAGAAAAGCTTTTTCAGCCTCGTTGTTCAACGTGATAGGAGTATTTTTCGATTGTATTTTGGACACACGTCCTCCCTCCCCTCTTAAAAGGGATGTCAGGGGTTTTGCGATCTTAGCAAAGTCACAGATAAACCTTCTGTAGTATCCTGACATACCTAAAAATGAACGTAAATCCTTTAAAGTTTTCGGTAAGGGCATATCGCAAATTGTCTGTACTTTCTTTGGGTTAGTTTTTATTCCTTCTGCCGAAATGATAAACCCTAAGAATTCAACTTCATTTCGTAAAAACTCACTTTTATCCAGTTGTACCTTCATATTGGCTGATTCAAGTGTATTAAATATCTTTTCTAAATTTTGGAAGTGACTTTCCTTATCCTTGCCAAAGATTATTATGTCATCTATATAGACATAACAACATTTTCCAATATGTTCCCTAAGGATGTCATCAAGGGCTCTTTGGAATATCGAGGGTGCATTTTTCAATCCAAACGGTAGCCTGTTGAATTCATACTTTCCATTATTTACGGAGAAGGTTGTTTTTTCAACATTGCTTGATTTCAGTGGTATCTGATGAAATCCACTCTTCAAATCAATTACCGAGAACAGATGATTTTTTCCTAAATTTGAGAGAACTTCGTTTATCTCGGGAATTGGGTATTTATCCGCAATGGTGATCTTGTTCAGCTTCCGATAATCGACTACCATTCGGTACTTCTTTTTCCCTGAAGCGTCCTCTTTTTTAGGAACAATCCAAACTGGTGAGTTGTATGGTGATCTAGATTGTTTTATTATCCCATCTTCCAAAAGTTGCTTAATCTGTTCATCTATTTCAGATTTTAATGCCATCGGATACGGGTATGATTTAGAATACACTGGTTCCGTTGTTGTTGTTCGGATTTCGGCTACAACTCTTGTAGTATAGGTCAATTTCTCATTTGGGTCCGCAAATAAATTGGTGAACTTATTGACAAGACTGCCCAGTTTATCTCGTTCTTCTTTAGTCAGATGGCTGGTTCTCAGTTCGATTCTGTTGATAAATTCTGATATGTGTTGTTTAATTGGAATTCTAACGTTATCTGCGAGTTCAAGGTATCCTTTATCTGTATGAATAACTGCTTTTAGTGTTTTGAGTGTATCGTTTCCGATTATACCATCAAAAGAATCTAAATGTTGTAGTAAATGAAATTTTATTTTCGGCATTCCATTTTTGAAAAAATCAATCTCAGCGTGGTGGGTAATCTTTACGTCACCACCAATGGAATTCGCGTAAAATATGTTATTATTTGGTATTGGATTTTTTATGAATCTAGGATGGATGTAGTTCTTGTTTGAACCGGTATCTATTAAAATTTTTATTTGTTCCCCATTCCCTACAAAACGTTCTATATATGGAAGTGAGGAACATTTTAATCTAAAAAAGAATTTTCGTTGTCATTGTAGTTCCCATGCCCTGTTGAATCTTGACCATTGACTAACGGTTGTTTCTCAATATCTTTGTTTTTATGAAATTTCTTTCTTGGTTTTGTTTCCATGTGGTTAATATTTTGGAAAGATCTTTTGTTGTTTTGATGAAATGATGATCTGTTGTTGGACTGTACATGGTTTGCATTATACGTATATCGAGATTGTTGCGACCTTGGTTCATCTTTCTGCGATTGATATGGCACGATGGCTTGGTGTTGATCATTCTGAACATTTGATTTCTCCATATTGTGTTGATGATCTCTAATATTATTTTTCCAATGGTAATTTGATTGATTATTAAAATTTTGTCGGATGTTACGATTTGATTGGTTGTTATAAGGTTGATGGTTGTTGTAAGGTTGAAATTGAGCATTGTAGGGTTGCCGGTTGTTGTAAAATCGTGGGTTATAGGATTGCCTGTTATTATAAAATGGTTGGTTGCTATATGACCGTTGATGAGACCTATTCCTGTTTTCAAAACTTACTCTTCTGGATGCAAGTTCGCCTGAACGTATCTGGGGTGGTAATTTTTGGCCATCTTGTTGTATTTTCGCAGTTTCAGTATGTTTACTTACAAGGCTTTGTTTCCTTTTAAGCCTATTTTCTACCTTCAGAGCCAATTCCAAAGCTTCCGGTAAATCGCTAGGCTCTTTCATGTCCAATAGTACTGATGATAGTTCCCCCCTCAACCCATTAATGAATGCATCTAACGCTCTATTTCTATGTGTTTGGGCTATTGCAATTACGGCCTCATTTGGCAAATCCATTGAATTTACTTTTTCTAATATTAGGTTGAGTTGCCTATGGACCTGCTTGTAAAATTCTTCTATTGATTGATTGCTTTGTGTCATCACTGTTAACTGGTTCTCTAATGTTCTCATGCTTCTCTTGTCGGCATAATGTCGATTTAAATACTTCACTTAATTTTATTTCTTATGGTTCTTAGTATCCCGTAATATCTTGATGTGCCTTTCAGATGATCGTAGATTTTTAGTAGTTCCTCTACTCCTTTTTTCCAAGACGCATACAATCTTATTTCTCCAGAGAAAACATCTATTTCCCTTATGATGTTGGGAACTTTGTTCATCCCATCAAGATTGTCGTTTGGATGAATATAGGCCTGCTGTTCGATTTCTTCTGCTTCTTCTTCTTCTTCTACCTCCTGTTGTAACCTTTGGTGGTAGCCTTCTCTTACTAGTTTTCTTGCCTCATATTGAATCATCTCTCTGATTGATTCACTAAAGTTTTCATCATATCTATTTTCTCTTATTGGACTCAAATTCGGGTTTAGATTTTCTGGAGTAGATGACATTACAAACGGAGTTGCTCCTTCTTGATTCATTTTTATTTAATTAAAAAGAAATTTATTCAAAAGAAAGGGAAAACGAGAGAGGTTGTGATCAAAGTAAACCAAAGACAACAAAAAAAAATTTTTTTTTTAAAAGATGTTTAACCAATATCTAAAATAAGATTCGAAATTACCTGTGATTTTATTAAATCAACTTTTCGCAAATTATTGAACGTAAATTATGAATATTATATTAAAAACTCTTAAGTCCTAAATTATAAAGATTTAATAAAAATAAGAAAAATTTATTTGGAAATATAAAAGTAAATGCTGGTTGAATAAAAATATTTATTTATATAAAGTTTACAAACCAATGTTCAGCAAATTTTAGTAAAATCCTAAAATATTAATTTATGTTTAAAAGAAAGTGGAATAAAATTTTAATAAAACTTAAAATAAAAAATTTCTTATTCAAAAAAAAAATAATTTTTGATAAAAGATAAAATTTAATTAAACCTTAAATACTAAAAATTTATTAATTTAAAATATTTTAGTGAAATCCCAAATATTATCAATCAAATAGATCAAAATTTTATATTGGATTTAAATTTTTTCTTAAATTAAATTAAATTAAAGATTTAAATTAAAATTTACAAAAATTAAAGTTTTTTAAATAAAAATTAGAAAATTATTCTGACTTAAGCAATTCTGATAAAAAATAATTATATTTCAAATTTGCCAAAATTTTTCTTATAACTATATTTATTAATGAATGTTTATATCGATAAAATGTTTATAATAAATTTTCCAATTTTAATACAAATTAACTTTAAATTCAATTATTTTACTACATTTAGGTTTTTAATATTTAATTTTTATTTAATCTAATTTTTATTTAATCCAATTTTTATTTTATTTAATTTTTATTTAATCTAATTTTTATTTAATCTAAATTTTATTTTATTTAATTATTTTATTTAGATTTTTAATATTTAATTTTTAATTTATTTAGTTATTTTATTTAGATTTTTAATATTTAATTTTTATTTTATTTAATTATTTTATTTAGATTTTTAATATTTAATTTTTATTTTATTTAATTATTTTATTTAGATTTTTAATATTTAATTTTTATTTTATTTAAATTTTTTATTTAGTTAATTTATGTTTACTGGCCAGTTATTTTGTATGTCTAGACATATGACGACGAATTTTTTTCTTTTTGATTCGTAGAAATTTTTATTTGAATTGCTTATTATATGATTTTATTCAAATTAATTATTTTCTTGGATTTGCTGTGCCTAAGGCAGCCTCACCTTAGGTATCGACGAGTAGGCTTGAATCACAGCAAATAAAAAATTAAACAATTACAATATTTAGTTTTAATTTAGTTTTAAATCAGAGTTAATAATAAGTATTTTTCTTTTTTATTTAAATTTTTTCTCCTTACGGATGAGGATATTTATCTGATTGCTATTTTAATTTTTTCTCCTTACAGATGAGGATATTTATCTGAATTTGCAATTAATTGTGGTTAAATTTCATGCAAATTCTAAGCAATCTTTAAATAAATTATTTTATACTTATTTATCTTATTTAATTATGTGTCTTAGAAGATTTTATATTTTTATTTTATTTTTTAAATTTTCCGCAAATTATGGTTAAATTTACGAAAATTTTTGCAATTCTTAATTTATAAATTTGTAATAAAATTTTCGATTATAATTTTTATTTTGTATTTTTATTTAATTTGCTAGTAAATTATAGTTTAATTTACGCAAAAAAATTTTCCAAAACTTTCAGATTTATTTTTCTTAATTATTTTTCCTTTATTTTTTATTTTTTTTTCTTCATATAAAAAAGAATTAATCAACTTACATAAACGTGGCGACTTGAAGTTGAAGAACCATTTGCAGTGTTTTGATATTACCGTACCAGGCGGCTGCTGCCAACACTTGTTAGGCTTTGGTTATTCCTTTATGCGGCAGCTCCTTTTTGCTGGGATGCTACTCGGGGGCCTCGTTTCCTGTTCCTTTAGGTAAATCAAGTTCAATCTAGGGTTATCCTCCTTGATTTAATTGCTGCACGTGTTGACAGGCAAATATTTTTTGATGAACGGTACTTTTTGAAAAATTTGTGATCTCTCCTTGTTCCAAGCAAATACTTTTTAATTTAACCAGTTTTAATGGTTTTCAATTTTTTATTTTTTACTTTTTAATTTAAATTTTAATAGTTTTTATTTTTTAATTTTTAAAGTTTCAATAGTTTTTGATTTTTAATTTTAATAGTTTAATTTTTACTTTTGATATTAATAATTTTTAATTTAAATTTTAAAAGTTTTTAGTTTAATTTTTGATAAATTTTTAATTTGTTTTTAACGTTTAATTTATCACAATTTTTCCTTAAAAAAATAGTTTTTAACAGTTTACACCACAAATAGTTTTTAATAGTTTTTAATTTATCCTTTTTTTTTCAATAAATTTTTAATTTAATTTTTTACTGTTAATTTGTCACAATTTTTACTAAAAAAAATAGTTTTTAATAGTTTACACCACAAATAGTTTTTAATTTATCTTTTTTTTTCAATAAGTTTTTAATATATTTTTTTACTGTTAATTTATCACAATTATTTCTTTGTAGCTATTCACTATTTTCCTAATCAACACTGAATGGTCCCTGCTCGGGCGCCAGTTAAAGATTTTAATACTCCAAGTCACCCAAAAATATATTTATTTCCAAAAAATATTTATTTCTATAATTTAATAAAAGATTTATATAAAAAAATGATAACGCTTTTTATTTCCTTTTTTTAAATCAACTTTATTATTCGAAGCTAAAATTTGAATTAAAAGTTTACAGTTTTAATTTTACATTAATAGCATTGTTCTACCTGCATTATGCTGACTCAAACATATGTTGGTTACGCGTGATTTATGTTGGGAAATAATGTTGAACTAATTTCACAGGTTAATTTGCTGATTCGACAGGTAAATGTTTTAGAAAAAAATTTATAAATTAAAATTTATAAAATTGTAATATGATGCGTTGGAATTCTGGATTACAATTTTAGCTATTGTTAACTTATACAATGAGAAAATTTTAAAACCTCATGGTTATATTGTGTTGGATTTAACACAAGACATTAACGATTTATTTCGTATTAGAACTAATATTTTTTCCAAAGAATATTGTATATGTTTCTGTGATAAGGGTGATTTGAATAACAACTGTCAAAAGTATGAAACGGTTGAAGAAAATCCAACATATATTACATGTACTAGGAAAGTGCAACAACAAGAAATTTCGTAAAAATATTCTTAAATATTGTGATGACGATATTATAAAAACTATTGCTGAAATTGCAATCAATATATTAAATGGCAATAATAAAATATCATCGGCACAAAAAGCAAAATTAAAAAAACATAAAAAACTATTAAGATTTCTAGCCTGTGCTAAGAAAGTATAAAAGCCAAAAGAAAAATATTAGTTCAACATGGTGGGTTTTTACCAACTTTAGTCGGAACTATATTATCTGGCGTAATAGGGAAATTACTCAGTAAGACATAATGCAGCGAATGATTGTTATGTCACCAGAAATATTTTCAAAATTTAGTAAATTATTTCAAGATGATAAAAACTTGGATTTGTTAGATCAAAAAATGAAAAAAGTTTTATATGATAAAAAATTAAAACCATTGCAAAAATGGCACTTATATCGTCAAAATCTAGTCAAATATGAAATTAACAAAAGACACGCAAAAAAATTACCAGAAAAGGCTAATAATTTTACATTTGATACAGGCACTCAAACAAAATTCTTTTCTAAACGAAATGCATATACAGAAACTGAATTACCTAATTACAAATCAACATCAACACAGACTAATTTTGTACCATTAGTTACTGATGAAGTGTTTGAATATGATCCTAAAAAAGAATATTCAGATATGGATATCGATTTAGATGATGAAAATTCATTTAGAAAATTAGCTCAAACTGAAATGTTGAAAGACGAAAAACTAGTACAAAGACCATCTCTAAGTTCTGATTATCGAATGTTTGAAACACCAAATGGTGATGTAATTACCGTTGCTGTACCATCTCCTGAAAAAAAGAAGACACTAAGATCGGCCGGTAGTTCAGTTTCCTCAACTATACTTTCACAGTTTCCTGAAACAAAAAAACGAAAATTAAAACCTTTACTAAGAAGTCCAAAACTAAGAACTTCATCAACACCGGAATGGACAACATATAAATAGTGCAACATTTTATGTCTGAAAAGAAGTTAACAAAAATGGATAGTCAAGATGACTTCTATGTAACATTGTTAAGTAATGATAATTTAAAACTTTTTCCAGACAACACTTTCGCTTCATTCGAAAATAAATTGCCTATTCACTTTGATTTAAGAAACGGAAACTGGAAAGTAGGTCTTCCTACAAACAAACGGAAAAACAAGCAGAATTGTGCCCTTATTAATATTGGAGAGTATAATGTTTATGTAAGAAACATTGAAAAACCTCATGAAAAAATTAAAGTAACCAAATCTATAGGTTACACATATTATTCATATGACAATTCGAAATTACATTTGGATGATTGGAAATTTAATTTTTGCCAACACTTATTCAAAATATAACTCCTAATCCGGGATTTACTCGAAAACAAGTTTTCAAAGAATTTTTTAATGAAATTTGGCATATATCTCCAATACTAAAAATTATGATAATGTAACTTTTCAAAAAGTAGCACATCAAAACAAAAAAGGTTTAATTCGAATATCACAGACTTTTGATGAAGACAGCTTCTTTATAAACGGTAATCACAATTATAATATAAAAACATTGCTAAATGAATTATTTCGACAGAAACAAAATATAAAAAAATTCAAAACAAAATTAGCTCAACTATATGAAAGACGAAATGAATGGAATGGATATGATATATTCAGATATAGTTCAATCATCTGTTTTTGGAAGTAGCAAAGTACGTGCATTAAGAGCTATCAACGTAGAAAATTGCAGAATACCTACAAATATTGAATTTAAAAACGTCCAATACATACCTATAGAAAAAATTTGTTTTGAAACGTTAGCGATTAAAATTTGCAACCAATACGGTGATGGAATAAATTTTGTTTCCAGTTACTATCCAACAAAAATTGTACTGCACTTTAAAAAGCAATGATTGCTTAAAAACAATATAAATACTACTACTCAAATATGATATCTTATCAAACATGGAAAGAGCTTAAGTGAGATATTATCCCTCTCAAGTAGGTGGAGGAATCAACGATATTGGACCTCTATTACAATTTTATCCAGCTATTCAAAGAGCTCGTGGTTTGGGAAATATATTCGGAAGTTTAATTCGTTCCTTAAAGCCAGTTTTTACATCAGGAAAGAGCTTAAGTGAGATATTATCCCTCTCAAGTAGGTGGAGGAATCAACGATATTGGACCTCTATTACAATTTTATCCAGCTATTCAAAGAGCTCGTGGTTTGGGAAATATATTCGGAAGTTTAATTCGTTACTTAAAGCCATTTTTTACATCAGGTTGGAACTTAATTAAAACAGAGGCTATGAACACAAGTAAAAATATTTTGAATGATATAGCATCTGGTGCAAACATAAAAGAAAACTGTAATTGATCAAAGTAAAGGCATGGCATGAAAAATCTAAGAAAATCAGTAGTTAATCAACTGCATTCGATGTATGGTGGAAGGCGAAAAGCCATAAAAAGACGAAGCAGTATAAAACGACGAGCAGTTTCTAAAAAAACACATTTAAAGTCAAAGCGACGAAAAAAGCAAATTAAAACCTCTGATATAATCAATTAAATATGGAGTGTATGAAATCTGAACTAGATCTTTTTGCATCATTACCAGTTCAAACAAGTATATTGCGTTCAGAAGAGGTAGCATACAATCCTTTAGCTTTTTTAAAGGCGTCACCATCAACTATTGAATTTATTTCGTTTGGAAATGGATATACATACCGAGATTTATCGTCAACCTACATCAAATTTAAAATTAAAATATTAAAAAAAGATGGATCAGTTTGGAGTGCAAATGATAAAGTAGGAACCGGAGCTGATGCAAAAGCAGCCCCGCAGCCCAGTGTTGTAAATTATTTATTACACTCTTTAATTAAACAATGTAATGTAACTCTAAATGGAAAAAACATCACTCCGTCAAACTCATTATACCATTATAAAGCATACTTAACTACTTTACTAAATTATGGTACAGATTCCAGTCAAACACATCTGGAAGCATCTAAATGATTGTAACAATTCTGGTTCTAAATCAAGGCAAAAATTATACAATAATTCTACAATAGTAAAATTAATAGGAAAATGACATGTAGATTTTTTCAACACTTCCAAATTACTTTTAAATAACGTTGACATTCGAAATGCTTTCGCATTAAAAAAACAAGATTTTTTTCTCTTTTTCCATGATTCAGACGAAAGCTATTTAAAAATTCTTGAAGCTACATTATACATTAAACATTTAACAATTAATCCTAGCTCTTTTATTTTGTATGGTTAATAATGAAAATTTTAATGGTAAAAGATCAAAAAATCCATACAATTTCGATCATCAAAATCTCACACAATTTCAATTATATGTGAATGGAGTACCTACACCAAACTCTGCAATTGAAACCAGTTTTACATTGAATAACAATTGCAATTCTCGTGCATATTTAACATTATTTAGCGGAACAGGTAAACATCATTCTAATAAAGGCCATCACATATCAAAAGAACTATTTTTAAAAGGTTATATAATACTAGCTTTTCATTTATCACCAGATGGTTCTGGAACTGATACATGTCACAGTTTATTAAACCAGGGAGTAGTAAAGATTGAAGCAAGAATCAGTTCTCCATTAATTTCAACATTAACATGTATTGTTTTTGCGGAATTCGATGCCATTATCGAAATTGATAAAATCGCAACGTCTACGTAAACATATAAAGGGAAGCTTAATAAACTATCTATATTTATTTGAAAATGGCATACGCTCTAGTAGATTTATCATTCTGTACGGTCGATAACAATACAATATTTGTTAAAAACCTTGCTCTGGCTGGAATAAAAGAAAAATGTAAAACTATTGTAAAGGAATTAAAGTATAAATTCCCAATAAAAAATTTAAAAAGAGCAGACATCAAGAATTACTCTTTTGGACGTATGGACAATGAAAAAACAACTAATAATTTAATAAATTTGCTTGAAAAATTCGATATAGTGTTCACAAATGGTAAACTTAAAGTTGAATTTTTAACGGCATACATAAGTGGAAATACTCAGCTAATTGATATTTCTCGTTTACAAAAAAATGAATACACTTTAGATAAAGCGCTGAAATGTAATAGTGTCACAAGAAAATTGTTTAAAGGTGTTTTTGCTCTTGATCAAATACCGAAAAATATTTCAAAACCTGGTATTTTAATAATAAACACCGACACTTCTACCGAAAAAGGAACACATTGGTTATCAATTTTCGTGCCAGTTCAAGGCTGTGTAGAATATTTTGATTCATTTGGAAATCCACCATTCCACAATGAGATTGTGAAATATCTCCAAAATCAATCAAAATGCTTTGTTTTCAACAATAAGCGTTTACAAAGTGACCTTACATCAGTCTGTGGACAATATTGTTGTGTATATTTATGGATGCGATGTAAATGCAAGGGCATGAAAAATTTTATTAATTTATTCAACACAATGTCATCCCCACCCAAGAATAATAAAAAAATACAAATAATGTTTCGGAAAATTTTCAAAAAATTCATACGATAAAAACTATAAATACAAAACTTTCGAGTTATAAAACTTTAACAGTTTAAAAAACATGGAGCCAACATCAAATGCTGAAGTATTTATCGATAAACAATTAACAACGATGTCAACAACGATAACGACGAAGCACAACAAAAAATCTTTTATTAAGCTATATTTACTATTTCGATAAAAAACAAACAATAAAAATACAAATTGGGTTTAATGTTGAAAATGTACCTGCAACAATAATTATCCAACGTCATCGCAAAGTCATTAGCGAGATGAATTATTTGCAGTGGCATGCTTTTTATGTAGATTTTACAAACATTCGACCTAAATTAAATTCAAATAAATTTCCACTTAAATTCAATCATACAGAACAAACTAAAAGACTAACATTGGAACTAGATGAGTACACCCGCTTTTGCCTTATGTTGGACTTTATACAAGCAGTGATGTCATATAACAATGGAGCTGAATTAAATGTGCGGGAATATGTATTCAAGTATTTCGACAGATGTATTGAAAGGAATAAACTGAAATTGGAACAAGAAGATTTTTATATTCCTATAAATTTACATACAGGTCAGTGCAATTATTCTAGACTATTTTATGAAACACCATTGTTTATGTCTGAAAAAATATATTGTGCAACAATAAATAAACCAAACATTTTTTAAAACCAATTATTATTATCTTTTATTAAATACATGTACAAGTTTATACAATTTTTTACAGCACATCTTTGCAACAAATTTTCTGTATTATGATGGTGAGGGCAAATGGTGATGTAATTTCTTAGTTTCTGTAGAGATGGAATTTTGTGATCTAAATTGATAACTTTTACTTAATTTGAAATTAAAGTGTCTAAAAATTGTTTTTTTTTAAAACATTTTACATAAACAAGATCAAATACAGTTGTTAAATGTTACTCAAAGACATTTTTAACTTTTAAATACTCTATAAAGACATCATTCCAATCCATGTTATTAATGTTATTTTTGTTGTACTCATTTTGTCATTTAACATCACTATTTAACTCTTAAAATGAGTACGGTGCTTTAAATATAAAAAACACTGGTATTGAAGAACCATCAGCTATCAAAGAAAATTCTTTAAAAAAATAAAATTTGTTATTTCCAATAACAAATTGTAAATCAACAATAGCTTTTCTGCTTCCACTGTTGTTGTTGTTGTTGTTGCTATTGATTTTGTTCTTTATTATAATAAAAAAAAACTAATAACCTAGCTTTTATTTATAACTCTAATTTCATGAAAAAATGTGGTGATACCTAGATATACTATAGAGCAGTAAATTTTTAAAACTATTAACGGACCTTCACAGACCCTTTCGGACCTTCACATAACGTTTTCGGACCTCCACAGATCGTTTCGGATCTTCACAGACCGTTTCGGACCTTCACAGACCGTTTCGAACCTTCACAGACCGAAACTAGTCTTGAATACAGTTGTTTTTTAAAGTTAAAATTCTAATACAATTTTGTACAACATTGTTGCAGTATTTGAAAAATATCATATAAATTAAAAAGTTGTGAAGGCTGCTGCAGCTGCGCGATGCCAAAAACTTCTTTTTATAGATTTATTATATTTTATGATTAGAATAGTAATGCGGGTGCTCCATTTTAAAAAAGTTAATATGCTAATAAGATGCAACATTGTTGCAGCATTTGAAAAATATAATATAAATTAAAAAGTTGTATTTATGCAATTTTTTTTTTTTGTTTTTTAAAGTTAAAATTCTAATACGATACAACATTGTTGCAGTATTTTGAAAAATATCATATAAATTAAAAAGTTGTGAAGGCTGCTGCAGCTGTGCGGTGCCAAAAAAAAAGTAAATACCCGGTGGTTTTTAAAAGTATATATATATGATCTTATGTTATAATCCATTTTAGTTACCAATAATTTTTACTTAAATTAAAACAAACCAAAAAAAACTAAAAATGAGTTCAGTAAATAAAAAAATGAATGTAATGAGTGCAAAAATTTTCCAAAAACCGGATAATCTAAAAAGACATAAATGTACAACACAATTAAAACATAAATGTGATTTATGCCAAAAAGCATTTGGTAGAAAAGAAAATTTATTAGAAAGTATAAAAAACCACAGAGAAAGTTATGAAAATACAAAATTTTATAAGAAGTGCAAAACAGCTATCTCAAATAATTTGTGGAATTACCAAATTCGGACAAATGAACATAAGAAAAATACAACAGAAGTCATTAAAACTAATGTTATGTTTTCAAAATAGACTTGAAACATTTATTAGAGATAATGATGATGAAGGCATATTAAACCCATCACACTTTTTAGAAAAGGCTCAAACCGATATCATTGAATTGTTGAGACAATCACTAAAAAAGCACAATGTCATTCAGGCAAATCTTGAACTTATCGGTGAATATATAAAACCAACAGAAGAAGAGTTTGAAAACATATCAATCAAATCTTTTCAAACTCGAATGTTAAGCATTACACAGGCAGACGATCTTAATGATTTTTTTGGAAAATGCTAAAGATGTTATTCAACAACAAGCAGAAGACTTCCAAGAAAAGGATAGTGGCTCGGCGTTGATTAGAATTTTTCACGTGGAAATAAATAATAATAAATATGAACCAATCCACGTTTCTAGTTATATTAAGTTTTTTTTTTTTTTTTCTTTATTCAATTCACAATATAATAACAATTCATATTTAATTTAATAATATAAGTATTAATGTATGGGTAATTCATTATGTAAAGTAATAGTAATATTTAAATGACATTCACCAGAACCTACATTAATTCTTTCAGAAGGCCTGGACATCGAAAATATTGGAATGTATATGTACACATTGTTAAAGTGCGTGAGAAAAAGCTCTTCCAAATGACGTTTCTTAAAAAATTTTTTGTACTTTTATGTTTATGTTTTTTTTTAGGTAAAATTAAAATTTTCATCAATTTTCTTTTAGAGTATTACCTATGAAATAATTGTCCAAATATTTAAATTTTTATATTTAAATAAAATTTGAAATTTTTTCTATAACATATCAAAATTTCAGCTTTCAACTCGAAATTTTTAATATATTTACAGCAAAATATTATATTCAATGATTTTTTTAGTATTAAAAATCACCGCAATTTTGACACTCTCAAAAAATATTTGAATAGACATTTAACATGTTTTTTAGTGAACATAACCTTCAAATTAAAAGCTATAATTTTAAATTTTTTCAACGATTTCGGTAAGTAGTTCAAATTCAATTTAAGTTTTAATATATATAAATTTAATAAATAATTATGAAATTTTTATATAAATAAAGCTTAAAGAATTCTCTTTTCACTCGTAAAAAAATTAAATTTGAAATCATTTTTTTCAGCACATTTCCAAGCTAGAATTGGAAAAGAAGTACCACATTCTGGGTGAGAAAGTTTAATTCTAATAAGTACAGTTTCAAATAAAAAGTAGTTGCGTAGTGTAAAATTGTGTAGAGTAGTATTTTACAAGTACCTTAATAAAATAAAATAATATTTATGAATAAAAGATTTTTTTTTTTTTTAAATACACTTCAATAATATTTTATTTTATATGCAATACAAAGGTACTTGTAGTTTAGTTATCAAATTTCTAATTTAAGTTTTGTAATTGAATTATTTTTGAATGTTTGTTTTTTTACATAATGAATTATTTTTTTTTAATTTTATGAATGTTTTTTTTACATAAATGAATTGTTTTTTTTCATTAAGTTTTTGTTATGTTTTTATTTATATTTTTGTATATATATTAATATGTTTTTTTTTTATCTAATTTTTAGTTTAAGTGGATTAGGCCTCCTGGGGATACCACTTTAAAAAAAACGAACCCTATTCTCTACCTCTACGGTGGTGTTGAAACGAGAATTATTAAATATCTATAATATATATATATTAATTTTTTTTATTTAATTACTTATTTTTTATTTCCATTTATTTATTATTTATATTTTTCAATTTTTAATTTTCTAATAAAATAATTAAACTGATTCAAATTCCCAATGAACGCAAATTTTTTTTTGACCATTAATGTACGACATTAATAATCTTTTTGAAAGTTTCTAAGAAGTTTTTTTCTATTAAAATTTTTTTTGGAAGCAATTTTTTGAAATCCATACTTATGAATGAAAAAATTAAAGTTAAAATTTTTCTTTGTTACAAATGATGTAAAAAAGATGATATTTCAATTTACTCTTTTAACATAATAAAAAAAAATCAGTAGTTTTTGAGTTATTTTATCATTTTTAGGAGGACTCCCGCGTTTTCCCATAAGACTACGTGCAAATTTCATTTGTGACTATGTATATCAATATTCCTATTTAATACAAAATTATGTTTTATTACATTATTAATGATTTTGTACGCCACTATATATAGTTCTTTTTTACAAATATTTGAGAAGCTTAAATATTGCTCTGTATACAATATTCTTGTTGGAAATCTTGTAGGATAAAAGTGAATTATTTTTACAGCTCTTTTATGTAGGATATCTAGCTTATTTAACGCAAATTGAGTGGATTTACTCCAGATTGGATTGAGGTATGTGATGTTAGATAAAATATACGAAGAATATATAATATAAAGAACTTCCTTAGAGAGTAAATTCCTAAGCCGTCGTAGGATGAAAATGTAAGGGCTAATTTTCATATTAACGTGTTCAACGTGCTTTACCCAATTATTTTTGCTATCTAAAATTAATCCCAAATAGTTGAACGTTTTAGTTACCTCCAAATTATAATTTTTGTAAGATACATTAAAATTTCTTAAAATTTTATTCTCAAAAATTAGGATTTTTGTTTTCTTAATATTTAACAAGAGTTTATTCTTATTAAGCCATTCCTCAACGACACATAGATCATGACTAATTGAACTTTTTAAGGATTCCTCACTATCTGCAGCATATTTGATTACTGCATCATCAGCATAGAGTTGAACAGTCCCTATTAATAATAACTTAGATCAACATATAATTCATCAACATATAATTTAAATAAATCCGGGCCCAAGATGGATCCTTGCGGAACTCCTTTTTTTACTATTGTAGCGGTACTGATATAATTTTTTATTCGAACACTCTGTTTCCTGTTTTCTGATTCCGACTTGAAGAAATTAATCTGATCTTCATTAAATTTGATCATTATAAGCTTATGTAGAAGCACTTGGTGATCAATACAATCGAAAGCTTTCTGGAGGTCCAGGAAAACACAGGCAACATATTTTTTTCGATCTATATTAGTGGTAATAAAATTAGTTAGTTCTAAACAGGCAGCAGTAGAGTTAGAGTTTTTCGAATCCAAATTGCTCTTTATGCAAAATTGAATTTGTTTGGAGGAAAGAATCTAATCTATTTTTTATTATTATTTCAAAGATTTTTGATGGAGCACTTAAGATTGATATAGGACGGTAATTGGATTTGTCTGATGCAGAACCACTTTTGAAGACTGGAACAATAATTGCCATCTTTAAGGACTCTGGGAAAATTGAATTGTGAAAGGATTTATTTATAAATTTTACTAATATTGGACTTAGGTGTAAGGAAAATTTTTTTATGAATTTAGTAGATATACCATCATATCCTGTAGCTGCAGATGATTTTAACTTATTAATAGCTGCAGTTACTCTTCACAGTTAGTTTGCATTAGGTTTAAACTATTGTATATATTTCTAGGAAATCGGCTCAAGTACGTGTAGTCAATCGGATCAGAAGGTACATTTAATTCGTCTGTAACATTTGTAAAAAAATTATTCATTAATTCAGCTATTTCTTGTTCATTCGTTAATTTAAGGTTATCATTTTCGAGTACTTTAATTGAAACATTGTTTGTAGAATTTGTATTAAACATAGCTTTTTTGTATAAGTTCCATAGCCTTTTACTGTTAGTTGGATCGCGGATTTCTTCATTCGAGTAATATAACTTTTTAGCTTGAACAATAAAGTTTCTTATTTCTTTCTTACAATTCTCATACAAGTTTACGATATGAGAATCCAGAGGATATTTTTTCTTGTGTTTATAATAAAATTCACGTAACTTTATTTTTTGGATAATTTCATTCGTCATCCATTAATTTTTGCGCCTAGTTTTTTTAATGGTATAGTGTGGAAATTGTCTATAGAATTAAGTCTTATCCACGGGCTACTCTTTTCAATATTCTCATAATCAATGATGGTTTTAGAGTGAGACATATTTTCTTTTATTGGCTTTTGATTAATACTTATAAAAAATGTTTTATGATCTGAGAGTGTGGTACTAACAACATAGAAGAAATACTCAAATTTTATCATATCTGTTACAAGATGATCAATGATAGATTTAGATGTTTTTGTTATTCTTGTAGCGAAGTCTTCCGAAATTTTATTATAGATAGCAAAACCATTGCTAAGTAAAATATTTTTATAATTTATAATATCTTGGTTATTTATATTTAATATATTTAGATTGATATCTCCTAATATAATCGTATTTGTGTATTTTGAAATTATTTCATCTACTTTTAAGAGAAAATCGTTTACTTTAGTTTCATGAGACCTGTATATACCAATAATATTCATATTTTGTTTTAATAATTTAACTACTAATTTATTTGATTTCTGGAATTCTTCTTCTACGACTACAGAACTAGATATTTTTTCATTCACATAGATTGCTACGCCCCCATATGATTACCGTCTATTTGAAAAGTAAGGTATATATACAGGTAAATTAAAAAATTTATTCTCAGAATGACTTATCCATATTTCTGTTAAGACAATAATATGAATATCATATTTATAGGTGTTTATTAATAGTTCTAATTCATTTAAATTATTTCGGAGACTTTGTATGTTAAAATATAAAATATTTAAATTACTTTTATATGTCATATTGATTGAATGATTGCCTACCTCTGCAAAATAATCCACTTTTAGATTATCCGCAATATATACATTATCAGCTGATATCATTATTTGGTAAATAAGTAAAAATTAATTTGCAAGTTGAGATAAGCAGTATATAATAAAAATAATAGGTGTAAGATGTGCAGTTGTATTTTAAGAAATAGATTTTATAAAAAAAAATATATTTGTTAATTGTATTTAAAAACGAGGAAGATTATAGTTGCCCTTGTCAACTTTTAGATACCCGTGCGTGTATTAAATAAATAAGAAATTCTTATATTGCAATTGAACTGTCTGACAGAAAATTCAAAATATTTGTTTTTTTATAGTTAATTACAAAAAAAATGAATAAAAAAAAAATGAATTAAAAAAAAAGATGAATTTAAAAAAAAAATATGCTCTCAACGAGATTCGAACCCACACTTTTCAATTAAAATGTCGACGTCCTAACCACTAAGCCATCGACTTTATATTCATCTCAATTTTTTTTTTAAATTATTATAGTTGCTATGGTATCAATTGTTTGTTTTAAATAACAGTTTTAAATAATCGTAATTGCTATGGTATCAATTGTTTGTTTTGAATAACTGTTTTGAATTTTTTTAAAAATGTATTAAAAAAAATAAATAATTTATAAATGAGAATTTTAAGATGAATTTAAAAAAAAAAAAAATTTTGCCCCAGCCAGGAATCGAACCGAAACGTTTTGACTATTAGTCCCATGTCCTGTCCACTATACCATAGAACAAAAAATAATCTGTCTACAAAACGAGTTTTTATTTATCTCATTATTTTTTTTTAAATAATTTTAGTTGCTATGGTATCAATTGTTTGTTTTAAATAACAGTTTTAAATAATCGTAATTGCTATGGTATCAATTGTTTGTTTTAAATAACAGTTTTGAATTTTTTAATAGAAATATTAAAAAAAATTAATAATTTTTAATATAAATGAGAGTTTTCTGTCAAATTTTCTATAAAATAAAATTTTTTCAAACATAAAATAAATACATATATTTTATTAAAAAAAAAATAGATAAAAAAAAATGAATTTAAAAAAAAAAAAAAATTTTCCTTAGCCTGAATTCGAACCGAGACATTTTTGCTACAAGTAACATGTCCTAACCACTACACCATGAATCGATTAATAATTAGACAACAATTTGTTTGTTTTTATATTTGGTTTCTATTTCGTTATTAATTTTGAAAATACTCATAAAATATCGAAAAATTTGTATGGCAGCTACCCGAAGCCTTTCTCCGATTTTAACCAAAAACAATAGGGAACCTACAAATTGTCTAAAAATTACTTTGTGAAAGTTTCAGAACTCTAGCTCTTATAGTTTTTGAGTTATCGTGCTGACGGACGGACGGACGGACGGACGGACACACATAGCTAGATCGATTCACTTTTCGATGCTGATTCGATACATACCCTTGACACTATATCTAGCTCTTATATTTCGATGCATTACAAACGGAGGAGTAATTTTAATATACCCGATGTTCATATATGTATGCACGGGTATAATAAATAAGAAAAGAAAGAAAAATATTTAAATAATTGGTTTTTGTAATAGAATTTTAAGTTTAAATTTGTAAGAAGAATTAATATAAGTGCTAGTAGAATAATATATTTGTCGTAATTTATATTTAAATATGTTTGTAAAAAATAAATGTGTAGTTTTTGAAAGAAATATATAATTAGTTGTACAAAATAATTAAGATTTAAAAATTTATAGAAAAATATTAAAGTTGAATCATAATGTAATAAAGTTATGAAATATATATTTGAGGTTATGTTAAATGTGAATATTAAAAATTCCATATAAGTATATATATAGCTTAAAGCAAAATAATATATAGTTATTAAATAATATATATTTGTGGTTATGTTAAATATAAATTTAAAAACTTCAAAATAAGTGCAAATGTAATTTAAAACAAAGTAGAAAAAATAATTAAATTTGTATATAAGTTGTATATATGTATTTTTTGCAAAAAGTATATAAGTAATTCTGTTACGTTACCAAAAAGTTACCAAAAAACATAGAAGATAAAAAAGCCTGCATTAATATCCACAATAATGATAGCCTCTATTTTAAGTTGAGTTTAGTATCAGCCTTACAAACTTGCGCTGAAAGTGCAAAACGAACATCTTCATACAAAATTAGCGATATTTCTCAACCCATAGTCAAGCTTGAGTTTGGCGATGTTTTACAACTTAATTTTGGTAATATGCAATTTCCAACTAAATTGTCTGAACCAAATTTATTCGAAGAACTTAATAATGACATAAGCATAAATTTGTTTGGATTGGAAGTCTTTAATAAGAAATGTGAGGTTGTAGGGCCATTTTATTTGACAAAATGTGAAAAAAAGTTTCATGTCAATTTATTGCTTTTGGAAAGGGATGGACTACATTCATGCAGTTAATGTATGGAATAGGTTTAAATGTCAAAATTTATGGGACTATCTTAAACTTTACCTTAAAACAGATGTACTTATTTTGACTGATGTTTTTGAAAATTTTCGAAAAATATGCTCCAAAATCTATTCTTTAGATCCTGCAAATTTTTACACTACACCAGGTTTGTCATGGGCGGCTATGTTAAAATACACTGATATGAAATTAGAGTTGTTAACTGATGTTGATATGTATAATTTTTTTAAAAAAGGGATACGTGGTGGAATTAGTCAGTGCTCACTTAGACATTCAGCGGCAAATAATAAATTTATGGGGGAATCTTATAAAAAAACGAACCTTCCAAATATATAGTATATGAAGATGCTAACAATTTATATGGATTGGCAATGATCCAATATTTACCTCATAAAGATTTTCAGTGGGTTGATTCTCCTTTCTTTGCTTTCAGTTGCCGATGATTCGCAAACTGGTTACGTTTTAGAAGTGGATTTAGATTACCCTCAGCATGATTTGCACAATGATTTTCCTTTTTGTGCTGAAAACAAAGTTCCACCGAAGCTAAAATTCCTAAACTGTTAGTTGACTTAACAAACAAACGCAAATATATTATTCATTATCGAAACTTAAAACAGTGTCTTCGAAACGGCTTGATTCTCAAAAAAATTTATATAGTACTAAAATTCACACAAAGCAATTGGTTAAAAAAATATATTGATTTAAATAACGCACACAGGTCAATGGCTAAAAATGCTTTTGAAAAAAATTATTTTAAATTAATGAATAATGCTGTTTTTGGTAAAACAATGGAAAATGTAGATAAAAGAAAAATTGTCAAAATAGCTACCTCTTGGGAAAGCCAAAGAAGACATTTAGGTGCTCGAACGTTAATAGCAAAACCAAATTATCATAGTCACTCTAGATTTACTGAAAACTTGATAGTCATTCAGCTTAATCATACAAATATATGTTATGACAAACCTATATATTTGGGATTTGGGATATATTTGGGTACTGGAACAATCTAAAATTCTTATGTATGATTTTCATTATGATTATATTAAATTTAAATATGGTAGTAATGTTTTTTTATATTATACAGACATGGACAGTTTCATTTATACTATACAGACAGATGATTTTTACGCTGACATATTTAATGAAATACCAAAACGTTTTGATACATCAGATTATCCATCTGACAATTTATTTAATTTTCCTCTAATGAATAAAAAAGTTCTAGGTGTTTTTAAAGATGAATTTAATGGAAAAATTGTTTCTGAATTTATTGGATTAAAATCTAAAATGTATTTCCTTCAAACATATGAAAATAAAACTATCAAAAAAGCTAAAGGACTAAAGAAATATGTTGTCAATTCTTTAACATTAGATAATTATAAATATTGTTTGTTAAAGGATGAAACTTGTTTTAAAGAAATGAAAATATTTAGATCATATTTACATACAATTTATACACAAAATTTAAATAAAGTAACTTTAAGTTCATTAGATAATAAAAGATATGTAACTGAAGATAATATAAAAACATATGCTTGGGGGAATTATGCCTTTGAGCAATAGTTGTAAAAAAAACAAAACAAAAAAAAAATCAAATTTTTGTTAGCTTAATAAAAAATCACAATTTAAAGATGTTTAAATAAAATAAAAAAATTTATACACACATTAAAAGTGTCTTTCAATTTTAATTTTAACATTGCTATTAGTTTTGTATATTAACTTTGTATTTGAACCAAAACTATAAAAATTTTTCATATCTAATCAAGAATATTCAACTCAAAAACTATAAAACTTTTTTTCTATTTTCATAGAAATATTAAATCAAGCTTAAACTTATTGAAAACGTTATCAAGTTCAAGTTAAAAAAAAAAACAAAAAATTAACAATATATTTTCAAATGTTTATTTGTTTCATTTTTTTCAAAACTTTTGCAGTTAAACTAATAATCAAACAAAAAATTTCCATCGATTTTTAAAGCTTTTCAACTTTAAAATGGAAGTTGGAAGCTTAATTTTCAAACATAACGGACGAGCTTTATCAGCTTTGAATTTTTTAAATTTTTCACGTAAATAATAAATCAAGCTTAAACTTTGATAATATTAAGTATAAACCAAATTTAAAAAACTTTTCATATCTAATTAAAAATTATCAGCTCAATAGCTTAAGCTTATTTTCTTTTAATTTATAAAACTTTTTTCAATTTTCTCGGAAATATTAAATCAAACTTAAACTTTGATAATATTAACTTTTTATTTAAACCAAACTTTAAAAAAAACTTTTCATATTTAATTAAGAACAGTAAGCACAATATCTTAAGCTTATTACAGTTTTAATTTGAAATTTAAACATAACTGCTTAAGCTTTTATTTTATTTTTTAATTTATAAAACCTTATTTTACCCCCGGCGGATTGGGGCTTAGAAACATCCGCAGTAAGGAATGCTTGGGGTACGTGTCCTCTAAAATCCAACGAAAATCCAGAAGCGACTGATCCAGAATGGACTGCTCTCTGGTCTGCGTCGGTTCCCCAAAGGGGCGGCAGTTAAAATACCTGGTAGTAGGCATAAAATACAAAATATAAAAATATAAAATAATGAACACAAATAAAGATAAAAATATGGTAGGGATATCTACCAAAATGTCGGCAGAGAACACGGCTGCCGGCGAGGGCTTGGCTAATTCCATAAAGGGATTAGTTAAGTCGCCAGTGGTTAAAAATGTATCTACGTTCAACGCAGCTGACCCTTTTAAAAAGGGCGGTTTAGTGGGAAGATCACCACCTGTAGTTGAAAATAAAACCAGTGACAAAGCGGGAATCCAGGCTAATGTCACTAGAAATATTACTGGTTCGAATTTAATAAAAATTATGTCTAACGATGACGGTCAGAATAAACCCCTAGACGTGGGTATTACAGTAGAGAAACAGTTTCATTTAAGAATAAGTGAACTAGAGAAGATGTGTAGCGACTTAATGAGTCAGATTCACACTCTAACCGAAGAAAATAAAATGCTAAAGAAAAAGCAATTAACTAAAAGTGCAGTAGAATACTGTACAGATGAAGAAGAACTAACTCGGGAAACCGAGTGGATTGTTAAACGTACAGGGAAAAAAAGAAATACTCAAAGAAAATAGTGTAGAAAAATTAAAGGTGATTAAACCAAAAATTTCAATTGATAAACCCATCATTACAAGAAAAAACAAACCTCCTCCGGTTATCTTAAGTAATGTTGTAGAATACCCCAAACCCCAAAGTTAATAAAATACTGAAAGATGTACAAATTAACTATAAAATAAATATGATGAATAACCATCAACTGAAGATTAATGTCGAAAAAGAAGGGGAATACAGACAACTAACAAAGATTATAAATGAAGCTTATTTAGAATGGCATACTTATGAAAACAAGTTGACCAGGCCAATTAAAGTTATGGCTAGGAACTTGCATCCTTCATGCGATCCTGAAGATATAAAGCAAGAGCTTAAATGTAAGGGTTTTAAAATCATTGAAGTTGTAAACAAAAGAAAAAAAATTAAAAAGAATGAGGAAGAAACTATAGTTAAACTACCTCTTTTTATGTTAATATGAAAATACTGAGGACATCGATAAGATTTATAAAATAGAGTTTATTCAGCATATGAGAGTGAAAATTTAAGCTCTGAAAAAAACAAATCTGATTCCTCAGTGTAAAAAATGTCAAAGATATGGTCACACACAAAAATTTTGCCAGCGTCTAGCTAAATGTGTAAAATGTGCAGGGTCACATCTATCAACGAATTGTGACAAAGACAAAAAGGTTACGCCGAAGTGTGCTAACTGCCTTGAGGCACACCCAGCAAACTATAGGGGGTGCGTAGTTGCAAAAGAATTACAAAAGAGAAAAAAAAAGTAATCCAAAACATACCAAAGAAGGTGCGTCGAATTCACCTAACCCTAAATCTAGAAGCTTAAATCCTAGCAGGGTCATCGACGGTTTATCGTATGCCCAAGTATCACAAAATAGAGCAAAAGAACCTATTAGTGCAACAAAACAGAACAATGTAGCATTAGAAAAATCAGCTGAAAAAATAATAAAACGCACTAACGTTAGGAATATAACTACTAGTACAAATAGCATTCATAAACCTAACACTAAAGCTGATAATAACATTTTAATGCAGATGATGCAAAATTTGTTAAATTCAATGAACGATATCTCTAAAAGAATAACCAATTTAGAAAACAATTCTAGCAAAAGCTATAGTGGTACTCCGAGAAAATTTCTAAATAATGGCCTAAAATAAAATTAGTATTGCTACATGGAACGCAAACGGCGTACTAAATAAAAAACTAGCATTAGAGCGATTTCTCAAACCTAAAAACATTGATATGTGTCTCCTACCAGAAACTCATATGACAAGACAGTCAAAACTAAAAATAATAGGTTTCACATGTTATAATGCGACACACCCTAGTAATAAACCGCGAGGAGGTAGTGCAATTTCGGTAAAAAACTTTTTACTACATCACGAAGAGTGTAAAATAGAAACTGATGAATTTCAACTTTCAGTAATACGTGTTAAATCCCTTAAACAGGATTTAAACATTGGGGCTTTATATTGCCCTCCTAATTACAATTTAAAGAATATGATCCTTAAAGACCTCTTGAACCGACTTGGGGATAGGTTCATCCTAGGAGGTGACTACAATGGCAAACATATCGATTGGGGTTCAAGACTTACCTCAACAAGAGGAAGAGAGCTAAGGAAAGCTATTAGAGAGTTGGGTTGCTATTTTCATTCTACAGGCGAACCAACTTATTGGCCTACTGATACAAATAAAACTCCTGGTCTACTGGATTTCTTCACAACAAAAAAAATATCTCCAAATATTATTAGCCTAGAAAATAATCAGGATTTAGACTCAGACCATTCGGCTGTCGTACTAAACTTGCATGAAAAAATTGTTAAGAAAGAAAATAAGCCCACACTTGTTAATAAATCAACAAATTGGTTCAACTTTAAACAAAAGATAGAAAATAATATAAATTTAAGGGTTAAAATAACAACTAAAGATGAAATAGATTTAGCAATTGAAAATCTTAATAAAATTGTCCAAAATGCTGCATGGAATAATACAAAAGAATGTAAATACATGACAGCAGGACCTAATTATCCTAGAGATATATTAAATGCGATTAAACTAAAGAGAAGAGCTAGACGAAGATGGCATGAAACACGTGACCCAGCTGATAAAACTGTGCTGATAAAACTGTGAATAGAATAACGCAAAATCTTAAAAGAAGAATTCTTGATATAAAAAACAAATCATATGAAAAATATGTTGAGAATTTATCAGCTAAAAAAGAAAGAAATCACTCTTTGTGGAAAGCAACAAAGAGTTTGAAAAAACCTGTAATGCCAGTCCCATCAATTCGGAAAATGGATGGTAAATGGGCAAAAAATAATAAAGAAAAAGCCGAAATATTCGCAGATCATCTGGAAGAAATTTTTCGGCCCAATGAAATAGAGTCAGACCTCTACATTGAAAATGATTTCAGAAGAGAAGAAAATGACATTGAACTAATTACTCATATAGAAATGGTTGAAGAAATTAAAGCTCTGAAGTCAAAAAAAGCACCAGGTTTCGATCTAATTACTGCAGACATTCTAAAACAACTCCCGAAAAAAGGGATAACAATGTTAACATATATAATGAATGCTATGTTAAGGTTAAATTATGTACCTAACGTTTGGAAGGTGGCAGAAATAATTATGATACTTAAGCCAGGAAAGCCTCTAAACGAAACAAAGTCTTATAGACCTATCTCTCTGTTACCAATTATGTCAAAACTCTTTGAGAAACTGTTATTAAAAAGGTTGAAACCTATAATAGAAAATAGAAAACTAATTCCAAACTATCAATTTGGTTTTAGAGAAAAACACTCTACTGTTGACCAAGTACATAGAATTACTGATATAATTGAGAAAGCTCTAGAAGAAAAACAAATATGCTCTACAATATTTCTAGACGTAGCACAATCATTTGACAATGTTTGGCACGAAGGCTTAATTTATAAGTTGCGGCAACTATTACCTAAAAAATATGTAGATATACTCTCATCATACTTAACTGATAGACTGTTTAAAATTAAACAGGATGAAGAGCACTCTACACTGAGAGAAATTAAAGCGGGTGTGCCTCAAGGAAGTATCTTGGGTCCAATATTATACTTGCTGTATACTAGTGACTTGCCCCAATTTCAAGAAATAACTGTAGCGACTTTTGCTGACGATACTGCAATAATGGCAGTAGGATCAAATGTCGGCGAGGCTACAAATAAACTACAAAAAGCAAGTGATAAATTATATCTTTGGACCAAAAGATGGAAAATTAAACTAAATGAACTGAAATCAGTGCAAGTAAATTTTACAAATAAACCTATTCAAAATCCCCCAGCCGTACAATTAAATGGGGTAGATATTCCTCATGAAAACAAGGCAAAATACCTAGGAATGACATTAGATGCCAAGCTAAAATGGAAAGAACATGTCAAAAAGAAAAGAATAGAATTAGAACAAAAATATAAAGAAATGTATTGGCTCCTAGGTCGAAAATCTAAATTGCCAATAGAGTACAAAATTCTGTTATATAACCAAATAATTAAAAAAAAAAAAAAAATATTTAATTAAGAACAATAAGCACAATATCTCAAGCTTATTACTGTTTTAATTTGAAATTTAAACATAACTGATATCCTAACAACCAAGCTTAATTTAAAATACTCAAAGACTCAAACTAGTTTAAGCTTATTATTGTTTTAATTTGAAATTTTAACGTAACTGATATTTTAACCGCTAAGCTTAATTTAAAATCTTTTCATCTCTAAATCTGGAAAGTGAGTAGGTACAGTCTTCCGTTAGAGATTTCTGAGTCATTCTTACAATTGGAGGTAAAAGAGGGTTTAACGAGAAATTAGCTTTAAGTTTATTATTATTAATATTATTTTTAGTGTTAGAAATATCATTATTAACATTATTATTATTTTTATTATTAGTAGTAGTAATATCATTATTAACATTATTATTATTATTATTATTAGTAGTAGTAATATCATTATTAACATTTTTATTATTGTTGTCATTATTATTATTATTATTATCATTATTAATATTAATATTATTACTATTATTATTGTCATTATTATTATTGTTATTATTAATATTATTATTATTATTACTATTATTATTATTATTATTATTAATAGTATTAGTATTATCATTATTAATATTAATATTATTACTAGTATTATTGTCATTATTATTATTAATATTATTATGATTATTCTCATTATTATTATTATTATTATTACAATTAGCATTCTTAATAATATTAAAAGAAGCTGGCTTTAAAGTTTCTCCTCTAGTAAAGTTTTTGTATTTAGAACTATTAGTTGTTGTGTTTTGACTAGGATGTGCTTTTTTTTTGTATGATTGCTGCAAGGAACGGCAAACGGATTTAAAAGAAGTGTTTTCTGTTGAGTAGAAAGTTTATTATTGTGTTTTAAATTTGTGTTGGAAGTGTTTTTATTGTTTATGAATTTTTTTATTATAGTGCCTTTTTTCCATTTTTTGTAATTCATTATTTCACATATCTCTGCGGTAGGGGAATAGAATACTTCCGCAGTATTAACTGCTTGTCGTAAAAGGCGACTAAAAGTTCAAACAAAAATCCCCAAGCGACTGACTCGGAACGAGCGGCTCTCTGGTCTGCGTCTGATCCCTGAGGGACGGCAGTTAAACTCCTGGCAGTAGGTAAAATACTACCAATAAATAAAATAGAAAATATGAATAACTATAATAAAGAAATAAATCCGGTAGGGATATCTACCAAAGTGTCGGAGGAAGCCACGGCTGCCGGCGAGGGCTTTGCTGATCTTATAAGAAGGTCAGAGGAGTCGCTAGTGGCCCAAAATTCAAAAAACAATATAGCGGACCCATTTAAGAATAGCGGGAAAATTAACAGATCACCACCAATTAGAGAACTCCAAAATGAACATGCACTGTATAACAAATGGCAGAAGGCTGTCGATGAAACAACACAACTAAAGCTGATAAGCAATATGAAAAAACAAATACAGGATCTTAAAAATGAAATTATTAATTTAAAGATACAGAAACCACAAGTTCTACAAGTTTCACAAGTTCAACATGTATCAAAATCAGGAAACTGTAAAAAAATAGTACACTCTACAGATTAGGAAGAATTAGCGAAAGAGACTGAGTGGATAAGGGTAAAACAGAAACAAAAAAGGAAGTTAAATGACTCACTTACCCCTCCAAACGCAAAAGAGATAGACTATAAAACCACTCCAAGTAAAGAAACTTCTCCAAAAAAGGTTATTTCGCCAAAAAAAATAACCGATCCGGAAAAAGTTAAGAAAACACAATCTCCACCGCCAATAATTGTGGATGAATTTAATAACTATAATGAATTCTGCGAGAGAGTAAAAAAAGTAATAACAGGAAAACAGTTTGAGATGAAACTCCTTGGAAAGAATTGTATAAAAATCAATTTGTTAGAAGAAGATGCTTACAGAACTTTAACAAAAGCGCTATTAGAGTATAAATATAGTTGGCACTCATACGAAAGCAAACAGCAAAGGCCAATACGAGTTATGGTGAAGAACCTACCTCACTCGTGTAACAGAAGAATTAATTAAAGATCTTGAAAATAGAGAATATAAAATAATAGGAGCTGTAAATAAACGTAGCTGGAAGAATAAAGAACCATTAAACATGTTTATGTTAACCTTCAAAGCGGAAGAAGATATTAGCAGAATATACGAGATTAAAAGTATTCTAAAATGTATTGTGAATATCGAGCCCCTAAGAAAAAATAAGCTTGTAGTACAATGTAAATCATGCCAGGCATACGGTCACACACAAAAATATTGTGGAAAAACCACAAGTTGCGTAAAATGTGCAGGTAGGCACCATACCAGGGAATGTTTAAAACCTAAAACTGAACCACCAAAATGTGTTCATTGCGGAAATCAACATCCAGCTAATTATAGAGGCTGCATAATCGCAATAGAAATGCAAAAAATCAAATTTTAGAATATGAGCCCAAATTCACAACAACGGAATATTCCAGAATACGCTAAAAAGCAAATCAGAAACCATCTGCAAACGTCGCAAGTGAAGCAAGATTTCCAGACAAATAGAAGCAGTAAAACTTATGCCCAAGTTGTTGCGGGGTAAAAAACTTAATAATAATAGCGAACAAGAAAATGATTTAAAACCATCCATTCTGCTTATACTAAAAAATGTAACTAAAATAGAAAGTTCTATGGTCGATACGGATTGTAGAATAGGAGCACTAGAGGGCAGTACCAAAAACCTGCCTCGAAATCGAAAAGATGAATAAACTAAAAATTCTTTCATGGAATGCCAATTGACTGCTACAACACCAACAAGAGCTACAAGCAGTCCTTGACATAAATCGTATAGATGTTTGTCTTATAGCAGAAACACACTTTAACAAACAAACGCATATTAATTTTCATGGTTATAAAGTTTATCATAGCATATATCCAGGTAACTCTGTTAGAGGAGGAAGTGCTGTGATTATAAAACAAAGTATACAACACTTTGAAGAAGCCAAATTTGAAACAGAAGAAATACAAGCTATGGCCGTAAACGTAAAATGTAAAAACTACTTTATTGTAGTAGCAAGTATATATTGTCCACCTAAGTACTCTCTTAAGAAACATAATTATTTAGATCTTTTTAAGAAACTAGGAAAAAAGTTTGTTATAGGAGGTTATTTTAATGCCAAAAATACACACTGGGGATCACGGCTAACAACAACCAAAAGCAGGGAATTATTCCAAGCAACAAGCGAATTTGGGTGTGAAATCATATCAACAGGAAAACCAACATATTGGCCTACATATCCAAATAAAATACCTGATTTAATAGATTTTTTCATAATTAAAAACATTTCGAATAATTTCATACAGATAGAAGATAAGCAGGAAATGGACTCTGACCGCTCACCAATTCTGCTAACTGTAAGTGAAAACGCTATTGAAAAGCAGAGCATTCCGATTATCGCCAATAAATACACTGACTGGGAAAGTTTTAAAGTATGTCTGGAAGAAAATATACAACTAGCTGTACCGTTGCAATACAAAGAACAATTGGATGCGGAGGTGGAAAACTACATAAAAGATCTACAACTTACAGTGTGGGAAAATACTCCTGTAATTAAACAAAGAGTAAAAGAAAATAAATATCCAACCGAAATCTTAGAACTAGTTGCAATAAAACGCAGAGCAAGGAAAAAAAGGCACTAAACTAGAGCTCCACAAGATAAAACGAGGCTGAATAATCTCAGCCAACAACTAAGAAGAAGAATTAAGGAAGTGAAAAACAAATCGATAAATTTATATTTGGAAAAGTTAACAAATGATAAAAGTACTGATTACTCTCTTTGGAAGGCAGCTAAAAATCTGAAAAAACCTATTCCAGCAATTCCTCCAATTAGAAAAATGGACGGAAAGTGGGCGAGAGATAATAAAGAAAAAGCTAAATTATTTGCGGAACACCTAGAAAAGATATTTCAAGTAAACACTGGAGAAGAAGATGAAGATCTAGATGTTGAACAAATTTAGGAGCAAGAGGAAATCGCATTAACAAATCCAGCTGAAGTCAGAAAAGAAATTAAAAACAACATTAAATCTAAAAAAGCTCCGGGATATGATTTAATAACCGGACAAATTCTGAAGCAGCTACCAGAAAAGAAAAGGCAAAAGTTAAAATAACAAATCTATAAATGCTGCATTCAGCTGAAATATGTGCCGTGGAAAGTGGCCGAGGTCATTATGATACCCAAACCAGGAAAACCACCAAATGAGATATCGTCTTATAGACCAATTCGGCTTTAGAGAAAAACACGCAACAATAGACCAGGTACACAGAATAACAAACACTATTGAAAAATCTTTAGAGGAGAAGAAAGTCTGTTCAGCAATCTTTTTGGATGTGACTCAGGCATTCGATAAGGTGTGGCACAAGGGATTGAATTGTAAACTGAAAACAACCCTTCCAAAAGAGCATTCGGAAATGATAGAAAGCTATCTATCAGACAAATACTTCTACATAAAACAAGAAGGAGAATATTCCGATCTTAAAGAAACCTGTGCTGGAGCTCCTCAAGGAACTGTACTTGGTCCAATACTGTATCTGTTGTATACTTGTGATTTTCCTGCACTAGAAAATAATATAATTGCGACGTTTGCTGATGATGCAGCGGTTTTGGCTGTCGGAGATAACAATAAAGAATCTACAGAAAAATTGCAGAGAGCTATGACAAAAATCCAAAAGTATACAAAAATATGGAGGCTAAAATTAAATGAAGCTAAGTCAATTCATGTGGATTTCACAAATAAAAAAATTTACCATAAACCAGTATATATAAATGGTCAAGAAATACCTTATTCAAATACTGCCAAATATCTTGGTATGACATTAGATGCGAACTTCGCTGGAAAGCCCACATCAAAAACAAGAAAGAAGAGCTACAAATCCGTTATAGAAAAATGTACTGGCTCATAGGTAAGCATTCTACCTTGACAATACAAAACAAACTTCTGCTCTATAAACAAATATTGAAATCAATGTGGTCATATGGCATCCAGCTATGGGGATGCAGCAAAAAGTGTAATAGAGATGTTATTCAGAGGTTCCAGAATAAAGTTCTAAGAAATATTGTGAACGCGCCCTGGTTCATCAGAATTTATGACCTACATAGAGATATGCAAATAGAATTTGTAGACAAAGAAATCCAAAATTTTGCAAGAAGTCACGAAAAAAGACTCCAAAACCATGTAAATGTCGAGGTAGTCCAGCTTCTGGATAATACAAATATAGCCAGACGACTCAAAAGAGTAAAGCCTTTTGAGTTAGTGTAGCTATAATAAGAGAAAGAAACAGTTAGATAGACATCGCTGGATGAAATCTACATTTAAAACTTAAATAAAGCCAGCAAAAAATATTGCTCATTAGCCCTATATGACTAGATCGCAATAGAGGAAGGGTGTGGTTTAGTGGGTAAGAATCCCACACGCAATGGCAAGCTACGGGGCTCATTGTGTCTTTTGAAGATTCCATTCCAACCTACGTAAAAATAAAAAAAAATAAAAATAAAAAAAATTATTTCAAATTTTGGATTCGGGTACCATAACTTTAAAAGACCTATATTTAGGTTTAAATCTAAGATTTTTAGGAGTAATATTAGTTATTTGTATTTCATTATTATTTAACTTAAATGTATTTTTTAGAAACTTACTGAGGTAACTAGGAGTTGTTGATGCAGCCAATTTTGTAAAGAATAATGAATGCAAAACCATTTTGCAGTCGTTTATAACCTTAGTGGATTTGAGCCTTTGCTTTGTACTAACTTCCTTGTCAAGAGGTAGTGTAAAACGAACTTATTTGGCTACTAACTTTGGAGCAGAAGTATTAGATAAAGATAATGATGACAATGATGATGATGGTGGTGATGGTGATGATGATGATGATGATGATAATGATGACGTAGATGTTGAAGTAGACGTTGAATTGTGATCAACTAGTTTAGTTGATAAAATTAATGGAGATGAAAGTGATGCAGATGAAGCAGGTATTGAGTCCAAAATAACGGAGGAACCGCATTGTAGTAATTCATCATGTAAGGAATTATTTTCTTTTACTGCTTTTAAATTCTCTAAGGATGTAATAGATTTTGAATCTATAACATCATGCGTCAAATTAATTGAATATTCAACCGTTTTAGAATTAATCGGGTTGAAAATGAAAGCATTTTGAAAATTACTGTATTGAACTGGTTCATCCGTTTGTGTCCATACATTTTTTGAATTTTGACATAGATACATTTGGTTGTATCTAAAAGCATCAAAAGATCTATCTAAATTCTTTGAGAAATCATTTGTCTGGTTGAACTTTGAGGAGAAGCGTTCTTGAAGTTGGAGATTAATTGAAGATTTAAGCTCACTCGTCAAAAGTTTTTATTGATTCACTAGTATTATTTAATATGGTAAGAAGCTCATCTATTTTTGGAACTGAATGCTGCGACAAAGAAGCTTTTTGTCTGTCAGACGTTCTGCTCAAAGATACGTTAAGGGACTCGTAGTCCTTTGCCATCTCGATAAATGACGCCGAATTACATTTGATTGTGTCATTACATTTTGTTGCGAGTCCTACATATTCATCTTTAATATTCTTAAATGATGTTTTCACATCATCTAAAATCATTTTGATGCTTGAATAAAAATCCAAGCATGACTCACATACAAAATATTGAGCGAGAAATGCCAAGTACCAGCCTCCTCTGGGAGCATTTAAACAAACTCCAAGGAAACGTTTCTTACAGAAACTATTACATTTTACAGATTCATTTGTAGAATCGTATACTGAACAGTTAGCGCTATCGCATTTGATTGACTCCATTTTGATGCTTGACATTTTTTGTTGTGTTTTTTTTTTCTTTCTTTTTTGGTTTAAGTTATTTTAATAAAAAATTAGTTTGTTAACTTCTTTTGTTTATTGTTTTCTTTTTTTTTTTTTTTGTTTATAGATCAATGTTAATTTATAAAAATGTTTTAAAAAAATTTTTAAAATAACTGTTACTTACAATAAAAATAAATGTTTATTACACTTAAATTTATACAAGATACTATTTTGAAATTAAGCAGTTTTTTTTTAAACAAAGAAAAGAAAAAAAAGTTTATATATTTTTATTTTTTTATTTTATTTACAAAAAGAAATTATGAAAGAATTAAAAACACGTCTACTTGATTAAGCGTCAAAAATAAGAATGCCAATTACCAATAACCTACAGCACAAATTTCATGAAGATAGCGTCATAAGTTGTTGAGTTATCGTAATTATTTATATATGTTCGTTAGCCCTGAAACCGATTAAAAGGTCCAAAATCCGAACCCTTGGGCTGATTTCGCCTTTATGCAGTCCACACCGTACTTTAAGCACTAGTTAACCCTTGAACACAATTTGAACGTTCTATCTTAATTTTAAGTTACTATTTTTAAGGATTTCGATTATAAGCTTTTAAAACTTAAGAGGCCTAAGAGGGAAACTGAACCACCACTCCAATTGATCCCAAATTAGGGGGACACGCAAGAGATAGTAAAGAACACCCTTGTGCCAAATTTGAAGCTTCTACATTTTTTCAAGTTGCTATCTTTATTAATTTTAAAGATATGCTTTAAGGTCTTCGGAAATGTATGGCTGGTCCTCGACCCACTACTCCAATGGGGCCCAAATTTCAAAGACACTAAGGAAATAAGAAGGGACACTCTGATACAAAATTTGGAGGTTCTATCTTCATTTGTTTCGGAATTATTCTCGTTTGGCCTAAATTCGATCAAAAAGTTCTAGGTTCCGAACCCATGGTCCAATCACGAATTTACGCAATCCCCGAAGAAGTTTCATTACTGGTAACATACAGCACAAATTTGATGAAGATAGCGTCATTAGTTGTTGAGTTATCGTGATTTTTTATATATGATCGTTAGCCCTTCGATCGATTAAAAAGTTCAGAATCCGAACCCATTGGCCGATTTCGTCCATATGCAATCCCCGCCGTAATTTCAGTCCTATTAACCTCCAGTTAAAATTTCATCAAGATAGCTCCATTATTTTTGAGTTACTGTGCCTACGGACGGACGGACGGACGGACATGGCTATATCGACTCAGAAGGTCACACAGATCACAAATATATATACTTTTCCATATCTAGCTCGCTTCCTTTAGGTGATTACAATCACCATACCAAAGTTAATATACCCTTTTGTAGGGTATAAAAATTAATATAAATTGAATTTTTTTCATTTTTGGTAAAATTGTAATAGGAAAGCAGGGATGATATTCAGAAAAATTTTAAAGAAAGTTTCTGACTAATCAAATTGGTAACGCGTATGAAAATTAATTTTTAAAAACCTGAATTTTTATTTTTTTTAGCATTATTTATAAACAACGTAATTCAAATACAAATTTGTATTATAAAATGCATTATAAAACGCTTTATCATCATTGGCAGATAGATAGGGAATAAGAGTAAGTAAATCTTTTTTCTTATTTGGATCTACTAATGGTTTTGATAGAGTGTATAAATTTTGTTCAAATATTCAATTCGTATTAAAAATATTTCGTGTTTTCCAAAAAAAATTTGTGAAAATGTGCCTATATTGTTTAACTCTGTACGACCGTCTGTCCGTATGTTTACAAAAACTTTTACATCGTTTAAAATGGAAAAAAAAATGATTTTAACCACGGGTAGGTGTTGCAAAAAAAATAATTTCATAGAAGAACTTTTTTCTAACGCCCCACCCGTTACGGAGCTACAACCGCAAAAGTTTGAAAAAGCCCTATTTTTAATTTTTATAACAAGAGTTCTGTTAAGTGGATTTTCAATCTGAAACGCCAAAACACAGCTGGTTTTATAAGCTTTATAAATTTTTGAAAGGAAAATGTATAGGGTGTGCTATACGGTACTAAAATTTACCATTATGCAAAACTCAATTTTTGAAAAAGTTTTGGCCACACATATCTTTTAAACGCTTCAAGCTAGGGTTTTGGGAGATTTTTTTTGGGAGAAGTTAGACCTGCAGAAATTAGTGGGAGTCGGTTAACAAATTTTTTTTGTCACGTCTCCTGTTTAGAAGCTATAAGTGCTCGAAAATTGAAGTTTTGCTATGTTTAAACACCTGTAACTTGAATACCTGTTCAAATTTTTTTTACAAATATTTACCATTATGCAAAACTCAATTTTTGAAAAAGTTGAACATTCAGCATTATATTTCAACTTATGCTAAAGGTTTTACTTAAATTTTGAAGGGGTTTCTTTAAATTGAAGAAATTGTCTCTTAGTTTTAAACATTTTTGCTTAGATAATAAAACTCTAGGTAAAACTCCAAATTTTGATGCAGTTCACAATTGATTTTCTAGAATCAAATGGAAAGGTGGGGACAGGACGGGGTTGGGCAGGTCCATCATAAGTTTGCTAAGGAAAAATTTGAGAACCTTCCCATTGGAGGGCTACTAGGTCTTCAAAATTAAAACGTTTATGTTTTTATAAAACAGTAACTTATTCACCGGTGTATGTTTATCCAAAATTAAACGTTAACATGGAAGCTTCACACTTGTTAACAGTTTTTCTTGAGTGCATTGGGATTATATTCTAAGTATTGATTTCACTATTAATAAATTGATAAAAAAACCAAATGATAATTTTATCATTTATTTTTATATATATTTTTACAAATATAAATGATAAAATACTCAGTATATAATATACATATATATAACTAGCAGATTTACCCGGCATTGCCAGGTAGCCTGCAAATTGTAAAAAATCAAGTTGTGGTCAATTTTTCGAAGTACTGCTTTGGTTAAAAAGAATGCCTCAAAAAAATATTTGTGGAGTTCCATTAACACATTGCGGTCCAGCAGATTTTTATAGTTGTTTTCGTTACTTTGCTATACATTAGAAATGGTTTAACCGATTGTCTTCAAATTTTGTGTATGTGTTCCTCTGTGAGAATGGAGTTCATTCTATTAACAGATTTGGAATTTGCTAACCCATGCCACCCCGACGATTGTCCTAAAAATAATTTTGGAAGGACATTACGTCCAATTTTGCGAAATATTACTTGGTCAAAGACTCAGAAAAAGATTTGTTGAGTTCCGTTAACCCATTGCGGCACAGCAAATTGTTGAAAAATTGCTGGAATAATCCTAAAAAAATCGTTTTAAAAAAATTGCTTTATTACATTTTAAAATCAACATGTACACTATGTGTAATGTTTGTGTTAACTTTTTCATTAACATCAACTTAAATTAAAACTCCATTGAATGACGAGAATAAAGGTTAATTTGCGTTAATACCAAAAATTTTAAAATTCCATTGAATCTTTGTGCAAAACGGGTAAACAGGTCAAATCAAAATTAACCCGGTAGGCTTTTATAATTAAAATGGTGTTACAAAATTTTCAATAAAATTCATTAATTTGTTTGAGACAATAAAATTTTTGAAGAACTTCATGGCTCGTCGTGGAAAACGGGATAATCGAACTTAATTAAAATTTTTTGTAGCCTCTCTTTTGGACTGCAAAATCAACCTGTAAAATTGGACACAATCGGAAACAAAAAATTTTTTGGAAGCCTGCCGGGCCAAAATGGGTAACATATTCCAACTTTAAACATCTAATTTCGTTTGGTAAGAGGAACATTCGTGCAAAATTTCAAGTCAATCGCCGTTTCGACTCGACATCAAAAAAACGAAAAAGTTTAAAACGGAGCCGCAACCTGTTGAATTATAAAAATGTGACTTAGCTTATGAAATTCCCCGGGCACCCAGAATTATTCCTATAAAATTTGGTGACAATCTGACCAATAGTTTTCACGTGAATCCTGGAAAAACAAAGAAACAAACAAACTAATAAACAAACAAACAAACAAGTTTTCTTCTTTAGATATATAATTTTGAAAATGTGCTATTGAGAAACCCTTGGGTTTTTTCATCACTTGTTGAGCGTTAAGATTAATTTCAGAGTACATAGTTTTCTCAAATGAGGTCTTATAGCAAATTTGAAACAAATTATTTTTTTTTTATATCGCAAGGACTTAATTTTAGTAAAAGGTATCTCATGGTTCTCAATGGTTCATAACAAAACGTATCAGATTTTTTGGTGTAATTTTTACACCAAAAAAGCTGATACGTTTTTAAAATCATTTTTTTTTATTTGCAAAATTTTCAAAGTAGCATTTTTTTTTTTTTTTTTTCATTTAATTTCAGATAATTTTACAATATATATAAAATTATGTATAAGAAATTATTTAATTAAAACTACAATCTAATAAATTATATAATTACAATTAATTTTAGTTTAAAATAATTATTTTGAATACACTAATTTTACTTATTTCCAATTTTTAATTTCTAAAGTTTTTTATATATTTTTTAAGTTTTCTATTAAATATTTCTAAAGTTTGCCTTCTCCTAATGAATTAAAAATTTTAATAGCACTACATTTTAAAATTTTTTGTTTCTTTGTGGTTCTAGCTTTAGGTATTTCAATATTCTTTTTAATTCTAGTATTATATTTATGTACATTTTCACTACTTATTAAATTTAAATTAGATTTTTTAGATCCTTTTTCAAAATAGATTAATTGGTTAATACTAAGTATTAGTTCTGTATTTTCAAATTTCATATTTATTAAAAACCTTGTTGTTAATAACTTGACTGGGGATTTTCAATTTTTTAAATATCTTTCGATTGTGCTATGCACACACTCAACTTCCTGAATAGAAGAATGAACAAGTTCGCAAAATTTTTGCGCGATTTGTTCAATTGATATACAAAAACTGTAGTAACGCTGTAGAGTAATTTTATTTTTATTTTGCGGTACGCAAGAGTCGGTCCATAATATAAACTTTCGAAATTCTGGGTGGTCTATTACAATTTTGTTTAATATTTTAATTAGAGCACTAGCTTCTATGTTTCCAGATCTACCGCAGCAACTTTCATTCCAGATGAAAGCAATAGGTTATCTTATCTTTATTTGATTTTATAAGAGTTCCAGTCAAATTATATATGTTTAATTTACCGTTGTAATAAAAATGTTTGGTGTTGACTGGTCAGTACCCGTTAAAAATAAAAGAGTTCAGTATCAAATATATTGTAATTCAAATAATATTATTTTTAATTAAACTTATAACTGCTATAATTCAATGGTAATTTTCGAATAAAATTTGTAGTCGAGGTTGATGGGCTACCAACAATTTTATTTGCTCTCTCATAATTGTCTTTAAGAAGAAACGTTGGATCACCCTGCTCATCATCCGATGGAAAATCTAATAATGAATCATCATCATCCCTAAAAATTTCAGCAACACACAGCATTTAAAATTATATTTTAAAAACAAGATAATTTGGTGCAACCGACTTAGAAATACCCTACACCTACTTGGTTCAAATTTAATGGGAAGTCCATAAGTAATTTTAAAACAATATAAAAGCTGTTATTAGTTTGGTCGTAAAACATAGCTAACCAAATTATCTTTATAATTCTAAAAACATTTTCGAATTAGACTATCTATAAAAAAATATTACGAATTCTTACTACTTTATCAATTTAAAAATATTAAAAAACTTAACAACTTTTATCACTTTTTGTGATAAAAATTTAATATATTTAAATAATTAAAATTTTTCCAAATTGCAATTATTTCAAATTGCTAGTTTATGTACCGATCGAATAGCTTATAAAAGCAAAATATGCAATAAATGTATTTCTAAAATATAATTACAAATTTAGAACTTTTCATATAATTCATTTAAATATAACAATAAATTTTACACAAATGCAGCAAGTACCTTTGAATAGAGCTTAGGTATTGTACACAATGTCTTAATTATATATCACCTATGGTGGTAATAATTCAATAAAGGAATTTAATATGTTTTATGGTAAAATTCTTAGCCTTTTAAAAAATAAAACTGTTAAATAAAACGGAAATAGGAAAGAACCCTCGTGTATCAAATTTAAAGTTTTTATCTTCATGAATCTTGAAGATAAGCCTTTTAATTTTGGGATACCTTAAGAGCCACCTGAACCACCACTACAATTAAGTCTAAATTTCGGGGACACATAGCAAATAGGAAATATATTCTTTGGTTTCGAAATTAACCTCGTTTGGCCTCAGATCTATCAAAAGCTTGTAGAATCCGAACTCATTGTCCAAACTCGACCAGAACCAATTCCCCATGGTGCTTTCATTACTAGTAACCTAGAGTTTAAATTTCATCAAAACAGCAGCATTATTTTTTGAGTTATGGTGTTTTTAAGAAATATGTTTGTTAGCCCTTGAACTTTCAAGGGTTCCAGAACCCGAACCATGGTACGATTTCGCCCATATTCAGTCACCGTCATACTTTCAACACCAGTTAACCCTTGTACACAATTGGAACGTTCTATCTTAATTTTAAATTACTAGTTTTGTTAATTTTGATGATAAGCTTTTACATATTGGGTGGTCTAAGAGAGGTACTGAACCACCACTCCAATTGATTCAAAATTAGAGGGACACGCAGAAAATAGTAAAGAACACCCATGTGCCAAATTTGAAGCTTCTACATTTGTTTCAAGTTACTATCTTTATTAATTTCGAAAATATGCTTTAAGGCCCTCGGAACTGGTCCCCACCCACTACTCCAATTCTGCTCAAATTTCAAGGAAACTAAGGAAATCTAAAGGGACACTCTGATACCAAATTTGGAGGTTCTATCTTCATTGGTTTCGGAATTATGCTAGTTTGGCCTAAATTCGATCAAAAAGTTCTAAGTTCCGAAGCCATTGGCCAATCCTCGCCGCACGCAATCGCCGCCGTAGTTTCATTACCAATAACCTACAGTTAAAATTTCATCAAGATAGCTCCATTATTTTTTGAGTTATCGTACCTACGGACGGACGGACGAACGGACGGACGGACATGGCTATATCGACTAAGGAGGTCACGCTGATCACAAATATACATACTTTTCCATATCTAGCTCGCTTCCTTTAGGTGGTATAAAAATTTTAGTTCAATTAACTTTATTCGCCGGAAACCCACCCATCCTCTATCGCCAAGGAGCATTAAATTGTCAAAAAGCACCACGTATAGAAAAATTTGAGATAATCGTTCAAACTGTTTTGCAAACTGTTTTTTAAAGCTTTTGTTTCGCAATCGGTTAAAAGACCTCGACAAAACATTTTTTTAAACCTTCCTTTAATTCAAAAAAGTTTTACCTACTATCAAAAAATGGAGGTAATATACATACAAAATTTTTTTTTTACAAAAGGAATGACAAGTTTATACATGTACACATATAAAATTTAAAGTCAATTAGTCGAACCGTTTCTTCCTAAGAGTAATGTAACGAAAAAGCCTTAAAAAGTGGCCGTGCCGCAATGGGTCAACGGACCTCAACAAACCTGTTTTTAAGACTCCGACCAAGCAATATATGGACGTAATATCCTTACAAAATTATTTTTTGAACAATTTTCGGGGCGGCATGGGTTAACAAATTCGAAGTCTGTTAATAGAGAGAACTCCATTCTCAAAGAGGAACACATATACAAAATTTGGACAACCGGTTAAACCATTTCTAATTTAAAGCAAAATAACGAAAAAACCTTGGCCGGAACTTGCTTGTTTACCCGGGCAACGCTCTGCTATAAATCTGCTAGTATTTTATAAATATAAAACTCAAATATTTTTTAAAAAATGAATATTTTTTTTTTTAATTTTTATTATATCATATATTTTATTGAATTTTTACCATAGGTAATATATAGATAAGACTTTGTGTATTATACTTAAGTTGTGTTCAAAGATAATTGCTGCTTGTATGTAAAATTTATTTTTTTTCCCCGTATGACTATTAGTCAAAAGAATATATCAACTAAATTTTACACATTTACTGCAAAATTTGGTTGATCTACTGCAGAGTTTTGAGTAGCATACAACTCTTTTTAAAAATGAGCATTACTCTACACCTAATGAAACTGGGTGTTTGTATTTTTTCCAAAAAACAGTTTAGTGTAATGGCCAAAGTTACTGCAAAATTTTGTTGGTCTACTGCAAAGGGTTCGAGTAGCTGCCATACAACTCCTTCTTTTATAAGAGCATTACACTACACCTAATAAAGCTGTATGTTTGAAATTTGCCAAAAGTAATTAACCGGATGATATGATGTTTATATTACGGTTATACGGGTGTCCCAGAGTTGACACATTCTACTCTACTACACTGTTTCTCGTTTTTTAAGTAAAATATTAATTTTTAAGGTATACTTACATAAATTAAAAAAAAAAAACTTTTTATGTTTGAGTTATTGATGTTAAAAAAAGATATAACATTAGTACAAATAACTTGGCACAGAAAACAACTAATAATAATATATATATAAATATTAATATATTATATAAATATAGTATATCTTTATTATAGGGCCGGTTGTATTTTATGCATGCGAGTCAGCAAATTTATTATATTTTTAAAAATATTTTAACTGTGATTTCCTTAAATCGGGTAAATTCCACAATTAATATGTCTAAAGTTGATACAGTCACGATATTCCAGAGTGGATATAGTCTACTCTATTCTCCTTCTGGCTTTTAGCTTTTATTGATTTATTATATTCTCGTCGTGTCTCCGTTATACGGGATAGACCAATTAGAAAAATAATTCCTTCAATTTTCCATCGAAAGAAGGTGGCGAATGTTTTGAATAACTGTATACAAAAAAATTATTTTAATATATAACTAATAATAAATTCTTAAAAAAATATGTTAAAAAATGCATATGAACATATAAATTTTTTCTTCCTTCTTTATTTCCTAAACTAACGCCCATTACTTATATATCCAAAAAATCATTAAAATTGGTTTAGTAGTTTTTTCAGAAACTTTTCTTGTAAAATTATGTAGGCCTATTATTTTATATATAATGATGATGATATGATATTTTTTCCGAATATTATATTTATTTCATATAAATTTACCTCAAACGTTTGATAATAGATTAAATATTTATATTTATAAGGCGTTTTTTTCTAATAGAAATGCATTCACATATGAAAATAACTATACCTTTAACAAGATTAGTTTTTAACTTACACAGTAAGCATATATATACTATAATATATTAAGCTTATTGTGAATATATCTTTAATTAAATTTATATTTTTGTAATATTGCTCTATTGTGTAATACAACGATAAAATATACCAATACAAGAATTTTAACTTCAAGATTTTTTTTTCGATTTACCTTGATGACACGCGTTTAGCATTAACGATATTGTAGAATTCAATTTTTAATATATTTTTATTAAACAAAATATAGTTACATTTTTTTCTAATTAAAAAATGTTAATGAAATAAAAAAACTGTTTTTCCTGCAATATATCAAAAATAAATTATTATACAATATATTAAGTAGAAACTGTTTTATTTGTCTCAATATATTTTAGGCGCCGTGAAATAACGCCATACCAAATAAGGCCATAATGGCTTTATTTCGCTATTGAATGAGAAATAAAGCCATATCGCACATTTTTTCGCGTATGGGTGTATTTCAAATTCAAATGCGAAATAAAGCCGTATCATGTTCTAAAATTTTACGAAATAAAACCATATAGTAAAATTAATACAAATTCTAGTTTTATATTAAACAAAGTGAAAAAAAATAGAAATTTATACCTAAATAAGCGTAATTCGCAAGTTTTAAAATTTTTTAATAAACTGGAATAAAATATGTTAAAAAATATTATATTTTTATTACGACGGCTGCCACCGCCGAACGCCCACTAACTCAATTATTGAAGAAAGATTTTGCATTCATACCTATTTTATTCGAAAAATAATACAAATCAGTATCTCACACACGCACATGTAATAAATATTCTATAAAAGGAAGCAATCCCCATTTTGAATCCTACTCTAAATCCCTCCTAATTCAGAATCTCACATATACATATATATAAATATTCTGGAAAAAGTGTATAACATTTATTTTGAATACAATTCTAAAACTCCTTCCTAACTATTTCAATAACAAAGTGATTAAAATAGTGGAAGCTGCCGCTTCCCAACTACTGCTAAACATATATTGAAACACTGGTATTATACTGAAATACTGAATTTGTAACCAATATTGTAAAAACAACCTCCAAAAATTAAATTTTTCTAAATAATATATATCTAAACAAAATAGTAATGAATTTGGATTTTTTTTTTGGATTTTAAGCGTAATCCGTTGGTTTCAAAATCTGGGTTTCAATCATTTGTTTAACGGGGTTTAGCGGCGGCAGCCCCTGCTATCTTAAAAACTTTGTAGCAAAAATATTTATGTAAGAATAATAATTAGAAGGGATTTTAGAGTTGGTTTCAAAATCAGGGAATTCCATTTGTCCAGCATATTTATATATATATATATTTATACGAGACTGTAAACTAAGAGGATTTTAGAGTTGGATTCTAAAGCAGGGAAATACGCGTTTTACACAATATTTATATATACGTGACATATGAGATTCTGTATAAGTGTATGTGTCAGATACTTAATTAGAAGTGTTTTTGGAGTTGGATTCAAAATCAGGATTGCCGCTTTTTCCAGAATATTTAATGCCTACATATTAAATTTTCTTTTTTTTCAAATAATTATTTTTGTTTAGAAAATTAAATTGCTATTACTTTCACAAATAAAATTACATTTTTAAAAAGGAAATAAAGCCATATGGCTTTATTTCGCAATTATATGCGGAAAAAAACCATACGCGAAAAAATTGACGATATGGCTTTATTTCTCATTCAATAGCGAAATAAAGCCATTATGGCTTTATTAAAATTGTACACGGATTCACTGTAATTATTGTACACAAAATCACGGAATTCCGCAAATTGATCGGGTGCTAAATGCTACGGATAGTATGCAATTTGTGAATACAAATTGTGTAAATTAATTTCGATTTTGTTAGAAGTTGGTTCCTGTGCTTTATTTATTGTCTTTCCAAAAGCTAATCTAACAGGAAATTTTTTTTTTAGGGATATACAAAATTTAAAGGACCAATATTGTATTTTAACATATGTTAAAGGTTTCTCTTAAATTAAAAACCGGTTCCTTAAATTGAAGAAAGTGTCTATCAGTTTTACCCAATTTTGCTTAGTTAGTATAACTCTAAGTAAAATTCCAAATTTTTGTGGAATTCACAATTTAATTCCCATGAAGTTAGATGAAGTTAGATGAAGCAACTTTCGCCATTGAAGGGCTATTAGAACTTTAAAATAAAGTAAACAGTAACTTAGTCACCAGTGTATATATTTCTAAAATTAAACTCAGTATGTAATATAATACTATTTGAAAATGTGCTTTTTTAAAAACCCCTGGTTTTTTTTCATCACTTGTTTTTTAATTCATCTTTTTTTTTATTAATTTTTTTTTAATCTATGTATATAAAAGCGAAAGTTTGTTTGTATGTTTGTGTCTTATAGACTCCCAAACTGCTCAGCCGATTCTTATGAAAATTTGCATATAGGGGTTTTTGGGTACGGAAGGAAATCGTGGGCTAAAAATTTTGCTCTAACGGATCGCCAAGTAGGGGATGTGGTGCAAGTATTTAAACTTTTTCGTCCTAAAATGAAAACGGTTTGACCGATTGACTTCAAATTTTGTATAAGTGATGCTCCTTGAGAATTGAGTCGACACTAATAACAGTTTTGGAATTTGTTAACCCATGTCGGCCCGACGGTTGGGTTGGGTTAGCCTCAAAAAAAAAATTTTGGAGTTCATTAATCCATTGCGACACAGCGTAATTTTTTAGATTTTTTCGTTACTTTACTCTAAATTTGAAAAAGTTTGACAGGATTACTCCAAATTTTGTATTCGCGAAGCACCTTGAAAATGGAGTTGAGTCTGTTAACAGACTTGGTGGTTGGTAACACATGTCGGTCCTACGATTGGTCAAAAAAATTTTTGGAAGTAAATTACGTCCAATTTTGGGAAGTAGTTAGAACTTCTTTGAATATGGGTGTTAAATATACTGAAGAAGACCTAATTAACAAACTTAAGGCACAGAACGATAATTTAGAGCACAGTTCTATGAAAGTGGTGAAAATATATCAAGCAAAAAATTTGACAACTGCTAAATATAATGCTATAATAGAAATTGATAAAGAATCTTTCCGAAAAGTGATTGAAAATGATAAGGTATCAATAGGATGGGAGCGTTGTAAAGTTTTCGTTGCTTTGAAAGTTCTACGGTGCTACAAATGCAAGGGGTTTAATCACAAAGCTGTAAATTGTACCAAAGAGAAAACGTGTAGCAAATGCCATCAATGTCACAAAAGTAAAGGTTGTATTAAAGAAGAAGTTAACAAATGTTTTAATTGTTTAAAAGTTAATGAAACACTTAAGCTTGATTTAAACGTTGATCACAAGACTTTCAGTGTAATGTGTCCAGTTTACCAGAGAAAGTTAAGTAATCTAAAACAAAAAATTGGATATTAGCAATCAATAATAGTTGAGAAAGAAAACAAAATCTCAATTGCTTTAGATATTAGTAGTGAACATACTAGTAGATACAATATGTATGTTCTAGCACTGGAAGTGACGTCACACTACATTTTTCAGTGTAAAACGTAAATGAAATAATCATATCAGTTCTTGGGGGTTACTTAATTTTAAATTTTTTTTTGTTATAAGTGTTGTGGTTAATATTCTGTCTATTAGACTATCCATCATATCAGTTCTTGTGGTTACTATTATTTTAAATTTTTTCTGTTATAAGTTTTGTGGTTCACTTTTAGACTAGGTATCTATTAAATTATATTCTAACATAAAAATATGTTTGTGGTTCTATTTTTCTAGAAATTTCTCTTTTTAATTAAATGTTTATCATATTATCATAATTGTCAAAAACTAAATTTTTGGATTAACTTTAGACGATATTATAAGAAATAAACAAGCGATGAAAAAAGCCAAGGGTTTTTAAAAAAGAACATTTTCAAAATTATAGAGTGTTTCATACTGAGTATTTTATCGGAATATAATGTTGAAGCTTCAATATTAACGTTTAATTTAAGAAATATATAAGTTGGTGACTAAGATACCACTTACATATAGAAACAGTAAATTTTTTAATTTTTAAGGTCCTAATAGCCCCTCTATGGAGAAGGTTGCCCAATTTCTCAAGAATATAATCCTCACTAGGTTCAAGGAATTAAATTATTATTGTTAATTATACCAAAATTTGGAATTTTAATTAGAATTTTACTATTTAAGCAAAAATAGTTAAAACTGAGAGACACTTTCTTCAATTTAAAGAACCGCTTTTAAATTTAAGAAAATCGTTTAACATATGTTAAAAAATAATGTTGGACCTTCAAATTTTGTATATTAACGAAAAAAAATTTGACCAGGTATTCAAGTTACAGGTGTTTAAAAATAGCAAAATTTCAATTTTCGAGCCCTTAGCTGCTAAACAGGGGACGTGACAAAAAAATTTTGTTAACCGACTAGTACTAATTTCTAAGGATTTAACTTTTCCTAAAATTTCAAGACCCTAACTTAAACAGTTTAGAAAATATCTGTGGCCAAAAATTTTGCAAAAATTGAGTTTTGCATAATGGTAAATTTTAGTACCGTATGGCAAACCTGTGCATTTTAATTATATATTTTTGGAAGGCCTAAGAAAGCAGCTATCTTTTGCTTTTTTAGATTGAAAATATAGCTAACAGAACTCTTATTATACTAGTTTAAATATAGGGCTTTTTTGGAAATTGCGGAGGCTGTAGCTTCGTCACCCTTTAAAATTAAGAAAAACCTTTGACACATGTGGAAATATAATTAAAGAGCTTTTAATTTTGTAAATCACAAAAAAAAATTTTAACAGGTATTCAAATTACAGGTGTTTAAAAATGTCAAAATTTCAATTTTCCGGCCCTTATAGCTGCAAAACAGGGGACGCGACAAAAAAAATTGTTAACCGACTTTTACTTATTTCTCAGAGTCTAACTACTCCCAAAATTTCAAGACCCTAGCTTGGCCCGTTTGGAAGATATGTCTAGCCAAAAATTTTGCAAAAATTGAGTTTTGCATAATGGTAAATTTTAGTACCGTATGCCAACCCTAAACATTTGTTTTGCAAAGATTTATAAAGTTTATAAAACCAGCTATCTTTTGCCGTTTTCAAATTGAAAATACACCTAATAAAACTCTTGTTATAACAATTTGAATATAGGGCTTTTCCAACTTTTGAGGGCTGCAGCTCCGTAACGGGTGGGGCTACAGAAAAAAATTCTATTTTTTTTGTAATACCTACTCGTGGTTAAAATTTCTTTTCTCTATTTCAAACGATGTAAAAGTTTTTGTAAACATACGGACAGACGGACAGGCGGACGGACGGAGTGAAACTATATAGGCACATTTTTACAAAAATTTTTGAAAATGTGCTAAAAAGAATTAAAAAAAAATAAAATTATTCATTAATTTTATAATGATGACATAAATGTTTTTTTATTTTAATCATTTTTTACAGTATTAATCATTTTCTGATTAAAACTAGACATTTCTTTAAATCCATAAAATTAATATACATATATACAACTTGTTTTGTTTATTTATATGTTTTTCTTTGTTATTATTTATATAGTTTTTTTCAATATTTGTTGTGGTTTATTTAAATTCATTAATACCTTGTAATTATCAATGATTATCAAAATGCCCGTTGACAAATTCGGACGTAACGGTTTAAGAAGAAAACCAAATATTGCTATTAAAGGTGAACCTGGGATTGGATTCAAGTTATATTCTACTGGTGATTTTGATGTAGACAATAAACAATTAAAAAAAATAAAAAATCCAGATGCAAATAATGATGCGGCAACAAAACAATACGTTGATGAGATAAAGAAATACTAGAAATCATTTTTCATATTGCTTATTCAAATAGAAAGACAAAAAATAAATACATTTGAAAGAATTGTGAAGGAATTAAAAGAAAAATTTAAAGATGATATATATAGAATGGATAGTAAATTTACAATATTGTTAGATAAAACTATAATGATTTAAAAGAATCATTACAATTTGAAATAAAAAACCCAATGTATTTTATAAAGAATGATTAGAAAAAATTGAATTTAAAACTAAAGAGGTCTATGATACTATTTCTAATGAGTAAGCAAAATCAAAACCACAAACCATAAATATTTTTTTTTATTATGTAATTAGAATAACTATACAATAAAAAACACCTATATAAGAACAAAACATGTATACCAAAAAATCAGTAATAAATTCATTTTCAATAAATCAAATGATAATTTTTTTATTTAAAATGGCTAAACGAAAAAATGATGGTAACATTGTTATTCCAAAAAGAAAATATTATGATTGCATGATTGATGTACCATTAATGGAATGGTCTTATCATACACGTACATTCAAACATAAAAAGAATGCTGGAATCTTTATACAAAAATATTTGAAATGTGTTAAAAGTTCTTTCAATGAACGCATTGAAGAGTATATTTTGGAAAACGAGAAGGATTATCAAATGCATAATATGATCATATGGTACAACAAATTATAACGAAAACAGATGAATTTCAATTAAAAGCACTATTGCGAATAATTCACATTGAAATCAATATTAATCAATATACTCAAATTAAAGGTTCGCAATATTTACCACTACCACAGAAAATTCAAATAAAACATGCTTGTGTCAACATAAAAAACAATGATGAATATTGCTTTAAATGGTGTATAACTGCAGCTTTATATAATGGTCAGTGTAAAAGTAATTTAAATCGAACATCTATTTACAAAATAACTAATATAGCAACTGATCAAATAATAATTAATGATAATATTACTTTAAATTTTCAAAATTTAAAATTTCCATTAAAGCTTTATGAAATACATTTTTTTGAAGAAATGAATCCATCAACTAGTATAAATGTTTTCAGTTATGAACTTAATAATACTTCTTGCAATATAATTGGACCGTTTTATAAAACATTAGAAGAAAAATCAATTCATATTAATTTATTATTGATTGAAGATGAAGTTAAAAAATATTATGTTTGGATAAAAAATATATCGGCTTTATTAGGTAGACAAGTAACAAAACATTGCAGAATAATATTGATGTGTAATAATTGTTTACTATATTTTTATAATGAGTCAGCTCATTTACAACATAAAAGCGAATGCAATAAACTTGTGACGTATTTACCAGATAAAACAAATTCAATATTACAGTTTCAAAACTATCATAAACGAGGAAGATTATAGTTGCCCTTGTCAACTTTTAGATACCCGTGCATACCCACTATGGTGTATAAAATAAACCGCAATTTACTTCCCTTATACATTTAACTCATTACCCCATAATTTTGACGTAAAAAAAAAAAAAAAAAATAAAAAAAAAATAAATAAAAAAAATTAGCCCACCCTAAAAGTCCGAAGGTCCGAGTGATGTCCAACTTTGCCAAGTAACTTGCCCTATTAATTTATCTGCCCAATTTTAATTTTAACCTTGTAGCTTCATTAGATTCAAAGTTATTGAATCGAAAACTTTGTATGGCAGCCCCCCGAAAATGGGGCCCTAAAATTTTGAAACTTCATATAAGTGCTCGATTCATTATATAACTAACCGTGTGTAATTTTCAGCCTCGTAGTATAATTAGTTTTGAAGAAATTCATATTGGTGCAAAGAAGTTGTATGGCAGCCCCCCGAAAATAGGGCCCTAACATTTTGAAACTTCATATAAGTACTCGATTCATTATATAACTAACCGTGTGTAATTTTCATCCGCGTAGTATAAATAGTTTTGAAGAAATTCATATTGGTGCAAGGAAGTTGTATGGCAGTCCCCCGAAAATGGGGCCCTAACATTTTGAAACTTCATATAAGTGCCGGAGTCATTATAAAACTAACCGTGTGTAATTTTCATTCTCGTAGTATAATTACTTTTGAAGAAATTCATATTGGTGCAAAAAAGTTGTATGGCAGCTCCCCGAAGACTTGGTCCGTGGCCAAAAATTTTGCAAAAATTGAGTTTTGCATAATGGTAAATTTTAGTACCGTATGGCAAACCTGTGCATTTTAATTATATATTTTTGGAAAGCCTAAGAAAGCAGCTATCTTTTGCTTTTTTAGATTGAAAATATAGCTAACAGAACTCTTATTATACTAGTTTAAATATAGGGCTTTTTTGGAAATTGCGGAGGCTATAGCTTCGTCACCCTTTAAAATTAAGAAAAACCTTTGACACATGTGGAAATATAATTAAAGAGCTTTTAATTTTGTAAATCACAAAAAAAAATTTTAACAGGTATTCAAATTACAGGTGTTTAAAAATGTCAAAATTTCAATTTTCCGGCCCTTATAGCTGCAAAACAGGGGACGCGACAAAAAAAATTGTTAACCGACTTTTACTTATTTCTCAGGATCTAACTACTCCCAAAATTTCAAGACCCTAGCTTGGCCCGTTTGGAAGATATGTCTAGCCAAAAATTTTGCAAAAATTGAGTTTTGCATAATGGTAAATTTTAGTACCGTATGCCAACCCTAAACATTTGTTTTGCAAAGATTTATAAAGTTTATAAAACCAGCTATCTTTTGCCGTTTTCAAATTGAAAATACACCTAATAAAACTCTTGTTATAATAATTTGAATATAGGGCTTTTCCAACTTTTGAGGGCTGCAGCTCCGTAACGGGTGGGGCTACAGAAAAAAATTCTATTTTTTTTGTAATACCTACTCGTGGTTAAAATTTCTTTTCTCTATTTCAAACGATGTAAAAGTTTTTGTAAACATACGGACAGACGGACAGGCGGACGGACGGAGTGAAACTATATAGGCACATTTTTACAAAAATTTTTGAAAATGTGCTAAAAAGAATTAAAAAAAAATAAAATTATTCATTAATTTTATAATGATGACATAAATGTTTTTTTATTTTAATCATTTTTTACAGTATTAATCATTTTCTGATTAAAACTAGACATTTCTTTAAATCCATAAAATTAATATACATATATACAACTTGTTTTGTTTATTTATATGTTTTTCTTTGTTATTATTTATATAGTTTTTTTCAATATTTGTTGTGGTTTATTTAAATTAATTAATACCTTGTAATTATCAATGATTATCAAAATGCCCGTTGACAAATTCGGACGTAACGGTTTAAGAAGAAAACCAAATATTGCTATTAAAGGTGAACCTGGGATTGGATTCAAGTTATATTCTACTGGTGATTTTGATGTAGACAATAAACAATTAAAAAAAATAAAAAATCCAGATGCAAATAATGATGCGGCAACAAAACAATACGTTGATGAGATAAAGAAATACTAGAAATCAATATGAAAAAGCTTATTCAAATAGAAAGACAAAAAATAAATACATTTGAAAGAATTGTGAAGGAATTAAAAGAAAAATTTAAAGATGATATATATAGAATGGATAGTAAATTTACAATATTGTTAGATAAAACTATAATGATTTAAAAGAATCATTACAATTTGAAATAAAAAACCCAATGTATTTTATAAAGAATGATTAGAAAAAATTGAATTTAAAACTAAAGAGGTCTATGATACTATTTCTAATGAGTAAGCAAAATCAAAACCACAAACCATAAATATTTTTTTTTATTATGTAATTAGAATAACTATACAATAAAAAACACCTATATAAGAACAAAACATGTATACCAAAAAATCAGTAATAAATTCATTTTCAATAAATCAAATGATAATTTTTTTATTTAAAATGGCTAAACGAAAAAATGATGGTAACATTGTTATTCCAAAAAGAAAATATTATGATTGCATGATTGATGTACCATTAATGGAATGGTCTTATCATACACGTACATTCAAACATAAAAAGAATGCTGGAATCTTTATACAAAAATATTTGAAATGTGTTAAAAGTTCTTTCAATGAACGCATTGAAGAGTATATTTTGGAAAACGAGAAGGATTATCAAATGCATAATATGATCATATGGTACAACAAATTATAACGAAAACAGATGAATTTCAATTAAAAGCACTATTGCGAATAATTCACATTGAAATCAATATTAATCAATATACTCAAATTAAAGGTTCGCAATATTTACCACTACCACAGAAAATTCAAATAAAACATGCTTGTGTCAACATAAAAAACAATGATGAATATTGCTTTAAATGGTGTATAACTGCAGCTTTATATAATGGTCAGTGTAAAAGTAATTTAAATCGAACATCTATTTACAAAATAACTAATATAGCAACTGATCAAATTATAATTAATGATAATATTACTTTAAATTTTCAAAATTTAAAATTTCCATTAAAGCTTTATGAAATACATTTTTTTGAAGAAATGAATCCATCAACTAGTATAAATGTTTTCAGTTATGAACTTAATAATACTTCTTGCAATATAATTGGACCGTTTTATAAAACATTAGAAGAAAAATCAATTCATATTAATTTATTATTGATTGAAGATGAAGTTAAAAAATATTATGTTTGGATAAAAAATATATCGGCTTTATTAGGTAGACAAGTAACAAAACATTGCAGAATAATATTGATGTGTAATAATTGTTTACTATATTTTTATAATGAGTCAGCTCATTTACAACATAAAAGCTAATGCAATAAACTTGTGACGTATTTACCAGATAAAACAAATTCAATATTACAGTTTCAAAACTATCATAAACGAGGAAGATTATAGTTGCCCTTGTCAACTTTTAGATACCCGTGCATACCCACTATGGTGTATAAAATAAACCGCAATTTACTTCCCTTATACATTTAACTCATTACCCCATAATTTTGACGTAAAAAAAAAAAAAAAATTAACAAAAAAAAAAAAATCACAAAACAAAAAACAAAATTTTCATTCATTGTCCCATAACTTTAGCTTAAAAAAAAAAAAAAAAAATAAAAAAAAAAAAAATAAAAAAAATTAGCCCACCCTAAAAGTCCGAAGGTCCGAGTGATGTCCAACTTTGCCAAGTAACTTGCCCTATTAATTTATCTGCCCAATTTTAATTTTAACCTTGTAGCTTCATTAGATTCAAAGTTATTAAATCGAAAACTTTGTATGGCAGCCCCCCGAAAATGGGGCCCTAAAATTTTGAAACTTCATATAAGTGCTCGATTCATTATATAACTAACCGTGTGTAATTTTCAGCCTCGTAGTATAATTAGTTTTGAAGAAATTCATATTGGTGCAAAGAAGTTGTATGGCAGCCCCCCGAAAATAGGGCCCTAACATTTTGAAACTTCATATAAGTACTCGATTCATTATATAACTAACCGTGTGTAATTTTCATCCGCGTAGTATAAATAGTTTTGAAGAAATTCATATTGGTGCAAGGAAGTTGTATGGCAGTCCCCCGAAAATGGGGCCCTAACATTTTGAAACTTCATATAAGTGCCGGAGTCATTATAAAACTAACCGTGTGTAATTTTCATTCTCGTAGTATAATTACTTTTGAAGAAATTCATATTGGTGCAAAAAAGTTGTATGGCAGCTCCCCGAAGACTTGGTCCGCTTTTAATTAAAAACAATAGGGAACCTAGAAATTGTCTAAAAATTACTTTGTGAAAGTTTCAGAACTCTAGCTCTTATAGTTTTTGAGTTATCGTGCTGACGGACGGACGGACGGACGGACACACATAGCTAGACCGATTCACTTTTCGATGCTGATTCGATACGTACCCTTGACACTATATCTAGCTCTTATATTTCGATGCGTTACAAACGGAGGAGTAATTTTAATATACCCGATGTTCATATATGTATGCACGGGTATAAAAATTAGATGTGTCTTTTACAATATATGCTGATTTTGAATGTGTACTTAACAACATAGATACTTGTTTACCAGATTCATCAATATCATCAACAACAGATTTAAATGAACATATACCTTGCTCATTTGCATATTATATTAATTGCAGCTTTAATAGAAAATTAAATATATTTCAGATGTGTACAGGAGAAGATTGTATAACTGAATTTATAAAAAATTTAATAGAAGATATTGAAAAGTTAAGTTCTTCATATATATTAAATGTTATACCAATGCAACTACTAACAGATTACGAAAAATAGATTCAAAAAGAAAGCAAATTCTGTCATATATGTGAAAAAGATTTAGATTTGGAAAGTAGAGTTGCCGATCATTGTCACCTAACTGGAAAATATGGTTTATATAAATTATAAAGTTATTATAGAAATTTTTTCCAATAGTTTTACATAATTTATCTGATTATGACTGTCACTTATTTATAAAAACATTATCAGAGCTTTCTTCTATAATTAAAATAATACCAATTAACAAGGAAAAATATATTTCATTATAAAGAATAATTAATGTTGATAAAGAAATGATTGAATTAAGATTTTTAGATTCATTTAGATTTATGCCTGCCAGTTTAGATTCATTGGCAAATAATATATCTGATGATAATATGTCAACAATTAAAGAAATGTTCCCGAATAATGACGAATTTGCTTTACTTAGAAAAAAGGTGTATTTGCATATGAATATCTAGATTCATGGGAAAATTAAAATGTTCATATTTACCTTTACAAGAAAACTTTAATTCTACTTTTTCTAATACCACTTGCTCAGATGAACAATATAATCATGCAAAAAAAGTATGGGAAACATTTAAATGTAAAAATCTTCAAGATTATTTGGAAGTTTATTTAAAAACAGATGTTTTTCTATTATGCGATATTTTTGAGAATTATCGAAAAATTTGTAAAAGCATTTATTCATAAGATCCATGTCATTATTATACAACTCCCGGATTATCATGGGATGCAATGCTAAAAAAACTTAATATCAAAATAGAATTATTTATTGATATTAATATTATGTATAATTTTATTAAAAGAGGTATTAGAGGTGGTATTACACAATGTTCATTAAGATATTCTATTGCCAATAATAAATATATGGATAATTTTTATATAACAAAACAATCAAAATATATAATTTACAATGATGTAGTAAATCTGTATGGTTGGGCTATGTCTCAGTATTTACCCATTTCAAATTTTGAATGGGTTGATAATATTTCAGATATAGATTTTATGAATACTCCATTAAATTCAGATATTGGATACATTATGGAAGTAGATATAGAATATCCGACATATTTACATGATGATCATAATGATTTACCATTTTGTGCGGAAAATAAAAAAAATAATTTTATGAAGACTGAAAAATTAGTGGCAGATTTTGAAGAAAAAAAAAATTATATAATTTATTAAAGAACTCTCAAAATGGAAAATGTATGATTTTCATTATGGTTATATGAAAATTAAATATAAAGACAATCTTACTCTAAACTATATGGATACTGAATCTTTTGTTTCATTTGATTCATTTGATTCTTTAACAAAATGCTATTCAGTGAACGTTAGAAATTGAAGAACAAACTTTAAATATACCAAGAATGTCAGCTGCTTATACAATTTTAAATGAAACTAAACCAGATTTACTAAACTAATTTGAGATTTAGTTTTAAATCATAAATACAAAATAGATGGAGCTCAAATGGTGGAAACTAAATATGGGTGGTTCTCGTCTTGGAAGGAAACCTGAAACTTTTTCTACCTAAACGGTATGATAAAATAAGTACCGATGTTCTTGATGAGTTGAACACAGGAAATATGTTGTTTAAAGTGACAGAACATCTGGCGAAAACAGTGGAATTAGAATTTGGCATTATATAAAAATTAATAAAAAAGAAGTAAAGAAACAGTCAGTCGGTGCAACCGACTTAGAAATACTCTACACCTATTTGGTTCAAATTTAATGGGAAGTTAATAAGTCATTTTAAAACCATAAAAGATTTTTTTAGTTTGATCTTAAGACATGGCTAACCAAATTAACGTTTTAGTACTAAAAAACATTTTCTAATTACTTTATCTATTCAAAAATATTACAAATTCTTACTAATTTATCTATTTAAAAATATTAAAAAACAAAAAAACTTGAAATAAATGAAAATATATTTATCTCAATTCAATTACAAAAGTTAAAAAATTTGAATTAATAAATTTTGTGATAAAAGCTAATCAAAGGATAATATAATTAATAATTCAAATTTTTCAAATCGATCAAAAGCTTCTATAATCCGAACTCATTGACCAAACTCGACCAGAACCAATTCTCATGATACTTTCATTACTAGTAACCTACAGTTTAAATTTCTTCCAAATAGCGGCATCGTTTTTTGAGTTATGCTATTTTTAAGAAATATGTTTGTTAGCCCTTGAACTTTTCAAAGGTTCCAGAACACGAAACCATATTACGATTTCGCCCATATGCAGTCCGCGCTGCACTGTTTTTGATAATTTCGATTATAAGCTTTTTAAACATTGGTAGGTCTAAGAGGGGTACTGAACCACCACTCCAATTGATCCCAATTTAGGGAGCCACACAAATAGTAAAGAACATCCTTGTGCCAAATTTGTAGCTACTACATTTGTTTAAAGTTGCGATCTTTATTAATTTTACAGATATGCTTTAAGGTCTTCGGAAATGTGTGGCTGGTCCCCGACCCACTACTCCAAAAATCAAGTCCAAAAATCAAGGACACTATAGAAATAGGAATGGACACCTTGATACCAAATTTGGAGGTTCTATCTTCATTGGTTTCGGAATTATGCTCGTTTGGCCTAAATTTGATCAAAAAGTTCTAGGTTCCGAACCCATGGTCGAATCTCCTAGTATACCTACATTACCCTTAACAACCCAGTATACCTACTTTATTCTTTATTCTTAATTCTTTATTCATTTATATTCATTCTTTATTCTTAAAACTTTATTCTTTATTCAAAATGAAGACTAGCATAAAAATTTTTATTTACAGCAAGTAGTAAATCAAAAAGTAGTAGAAAGCGTAAAAGGCATTCCGAATTGTTTACAAAGGTTAACTTGTATTAAAAGTATGGCGGGAACTGCACATTGTCGAAATTGAGGCATGGTTTCGGCATAAATTCAATTACAAAAGTGAAAAAATTTGAATTATTAAATTTTGTGATACAAAGCTAATCAAAGCATAATATATTTAATAATTCAAATTTTTCAAAATTGCAATTATTTTAAATTGTTAGTTTATGTACCTATTAGAAAAGCTTAAAAACGCAAAATATGCTATACCTAAATATATTTCTAAAGTACAATTACAATTTTAGAACTTTTCATATAATTCATTTAAATATAAAAATAAATTTTACATAAATGCAGCAAGTACCTTTGAATATAGCTTAAGTATTGTACATTATGTCTTAATTATATATCACCTTTGGTAATAATTCAATAAAATATATGACATGATTAACATTAAACAAGTAAAGAAACAGTCAGTCGGTGCAACCGACTTAGAAATACCCTACACCTATTTGGTTCAAATTTAAGGACATATCCATAAGTCATTTTAACACCATAGAAGCTGTTATTAATTTGATCGTAAGACATAGCTAACCAAATTAACTGTATAATACTAAAAACATTTTCTAATTACCCTATCTATTAAAAAATACTACAAATTCTTACTAATTTATCTATTTAAAAATATTAAAAAACAAACAAACTTGAAATAAATGAAAATATATTTATTCCAATTCAATTATAAAATGAAAAAATTCTAATTATTAAATTTTGTGATAAAAAGATAATCAAAGCATAATATATTTAATAATCCAAATTTTTAAAAATTGCAATTATTTTAAATGGTTAGTTTATATACCTAATAGAAAAGCTTAAAAACGCAAAATATGCAATAAATGTATTTCTAAAATACAATTAAAAGTTTACACCTTTTCATATAATTCATTTAAATATAAAAATAAATTTTACATAAATGCAGCAAGTACCATTGAACATAGCTGAACCACTACAATTAAGTCTAGATTTCGGAGACACATAGGACATAGGTAATATATTCTTTGGCTTCGAAATTAAACTCGACCACAACCAATTCCCATGGTACTTTCATTACTAGTAACCTACTGTTAAATTTCATCAAAATACCGGCATTATTTTTTGAGTTATGGTGTTTGTAAGATATATGTTTGTTAGTCCTTGAACTTTTCAAGGGTTCCAGGACCCGAAATTATGGTACGATTTCGCCCATATGCAGTCCCGTCATACTTTCAATACTAATTAACCCTTGTACACAATTGAAACGCTCTATCTTAATTTTAAGTTACTAGTTTTATTTATTTCGATGATAAGCTTTTACACATTGGGTGGTCTAAGAGAGGTTCTGAACCACCACTCCAATTGATCCCAAATTAGGGGGGCACGCAAGAAATAGTAAAGAACACCCTTGTGGCAAATTGGAAGCTTCTACATTTGTTTCAAGTTACTATCTTTATTAATTTCGAAAATATGCTTTAAGGGCCTAAGAACTGAGTTGCTGGTTCCCGATCCACTACTCCAATGGGGCCCAAATTTCAAAGACACTTACGAAATAGGAAGGGACTAAATTCGATCAAAAAGTTCTAAGTTCCGAACCCATTGCCGAATCCTCACCGTACGTAATCACCGCCGTAGTTTCGCTGCCAATTACCTACTGCACAAATTTCATGAAGATAGCCTCATTAGTTGTTGAGTTATCGTGATTTTTTATATATGTTCCTTAGCCCTGACATCGATTAAAAGGTCCGGAATCCGAACCGTTGGGCTGATTTCGCCCTTATATAGTCCGCGCTGTACTTATAGTACTAGTTAACCCTTGTACACAATTTGAACGGTCTATCCTAATTTTAAGTAACTATTTTTAGTAATTTCGATTATAAGCCTTTAAAACTTGGGAGGTCTGAGAGGGGTACAGAACCACCACTCCAATTGATCCCAAATTAGGAGAACACGCAAGAGATAGTAAAGAACATCCTTGTGGCAACTTGGAAGCTTCTACATTTTTTCAAGTTGTTATCTTTATTAATTTTAAAGATATGCTTTAAGGTCTTCGGAAATGTGTGGCTGGTCCCCGACCCACTACTCCAATGGGACCCAAATTCACAAGACATTTAGGAAATAGGAAGGGACACCCTGATACTAAATTTGGAGGTTCTATCTTCATTGGTTTCGGAATTATGCTCGTTTGGCCTAAATTCGATCAAAAAGTTCTAGGTTCCGAACCCATGGTCCAATCCCGACCTTACGCAATTCCCGAAGTAGTTTCATTACTAGTAACCTACAGCACAAATTTGATGAAGATAGCGTCATTAGTTGTTGAGTTATCGTGATTTTTTATATTTGTTCGTTAGCCCTGAAACCGATTAAAAGGTCCAGAATCCGAACCCATGGGCCGATTTCGCCCATATCCAATCCCCGCCGTACTTTAAGTCCTAGTAACCTACAGTTAAAATTTCATCAAGATAGCTCCATTATTTTTTGAGTTATCGTGCCTACGGACGGACGGACGGACGGACCGACGGACATGGCTATATCGACTAAGGCGGTCACGCTGATCACAAATATATAAACTTTTCCATATCTAGCTCGCTTCCTTTAGGTGGTTACAAACACCATACCAAAGTTAATATACCCCTTTACCTATTCTATAGGTGTAGGGTATAAAAAAAGGAATTTAACCATTTATTAAAAAAATATTGTGTTTTTAATTTATAAAATATTATACAAAATATGATTTATGGTAAAATTCTTAGCCTTTCAAAAATATAAAAGTGTTAAACATAAACGGAAATAGGAAAGAACCCTCGTGTATCAAATTTAAAGTTTCTATCTTCTTGAATTTCGAAGATAAGCTTTTTAGTTTTGGGATTTCTTAGGAGGCATCTGAACCATTACTACAGTTAAGTCTAAATTTCGGAAATAGAAAATATATTCTTTGGCGTCGAAATTATACTCGTTTCGCCTTAGATCGATCAAAACCTTCTAGAATCCGAACACATTGTCCGAACTCGACCAGAACCAAATCCCATGGTACTTTCATTATTAGTAACCTAGAGTTTAAATTTAATCAAAATAGCGGCATTATTTTTTGAGTTATACTGCTTTTAAGATATATGTTCGTTAACCTTTGAACTTTTAATGGTTCCAGAACCCAAAACCATTTTACGATTTCGCCCATATGCAGTCCCCGTCATACTTTCAATACTATTTAATCCTTGTACACAATTGGAACGTTCTATCTTAATTTTAAGTTAATATTTTTATTAATTTCGATGATGCTTTTAAACCTTGGGGGGTGTAAGAGGGGTATTGAACCACCACTCTGATTCAAAATGAGGAGAAGGCGCAGGAAATAGTAAAGGGCACTCATGTACCAAATTTGAAACTTCTAAATTTGTTTGAATTTACTATCTTTATTAATTTCGAAAATATGCTTTAAGGTCTTTGGAACTGTGTGGCTGGTCCCGGTTAAATTGTTATAACAACAGTTCTGTTGGATGTATTTTCAATCTGAAAACGGTGAAAAAGAGCTGTTTTTATAGATTTTAAAAAATATATTGTTTAAATATAAAGAGTTGCCATACGGTACTAAAATTTATCATTTGGCAAAACTCAATTTTTGCAAAATTTTTGGCCTCACATTTCTTCTAAACGGTTTCAGCTAAGGTCTTGAAATTTTGGGAGAAGTTAGATCCTTAGAAATTAGTAGGAGGCGGTTAACAAAATTTTTTTGTCACGTCGCCTATTTAGGATCTATAAGGGCTCGAAAATTAAAATTTTGCTATTTTTTAACACCTGTAACTTGAAAACCTTCAAATTTTTTTTTCTTAATGTACTAAATTTGAAGGTCCAACATTATACTTTTACATATGTTAAAAGATTTACTTAAATTTAAAAGCGGTGAATTGAAGAAAGTGTCTCTCAGTTTTAATCATTTTTGCTTAAATAGTAAAATTCTAAGTAAAATTTCAAATTTTGGTGGAATTCACAATTTAATTCCTAGAAACTAAAAAAGTTGGGGGAAGAGGATTAGTGAGGATTAGATCCTTGAGAAATTAGGCAACCTTCCCCATAGAGAGACTATTAGGACTTAAAAATTAAAAAATTTAAATTTACTGTTTTTATAAGTTCTCCTAAATTAAACGTTAAGCTTCAACATTATATTCCGATAAAATACTCTAATAAGTTTGAAAAACTATATTATTTTGAAAATGTGCTTTTTTAAAAACCCATGGTTTTTTTCATCACTTGTTTTATTTAGGTAGCTACAAACCTTTTTTTTTTATATGAATAAAAAATTACAAAAACTTTCCGCTTTTGAAAAATCAGTTGACTAAACATGCTCCGACGATAACTATCTTCGAATAAACTAAATTTTACACATACATTCATAAGTTCATAAATTAGTGACAACACTTAAAACTACAATCGTATGGAACTGAGTACTATTCACTTGCGTTATTTATAATGGAAGATTTCGTCAATGCAACTTGCCCATACTCATCATGTGGCTTGACGGTATAATAAACTAGAAGCAAAAAAAATATAAATATAACATTTTTTCAAGTCCTCTTAATTTTTTTTCTTATCATAATTTTTTTGTATTTCATAACAGAATAAATCTGAAACAAGTAAAGAAACAGTCAGTCGGTGCAACCGACTTAGAAATACCCTACACCTATTTGAATCAAATTTAAAGACATATCCCGACATAAGTCGTTTAAACACCATAAGAGCTGTTATTAATTTGATCGTAAGACATAGCTAACCAAATTAACTTTATAATACTAAAAACATTTTCTAATTACACTATCTATTAAAAGATATTATAAATTCTTACAAATTTATTTATTTAAAAATATTAAAACAAAAAAACTTGAAACAAGACTAAATTAAACATTTTAAATGGTTAGTTTATATACCTAATAGAAAAGCTTATAAACGCGAAATATGCAATAAATGTATTTCTAAAATACAATTAAAAATTTACACCTTTTCATATAATTCATTGAAATATAAAAATAAATTTTACATAAATGCAGCAAGTACCTTTGAACATAGCTGAACCACTACAATTAAGTCTAGATTTCGGAGACACATAGGACATAGGAAATATATTCTTTGGCTTCGAAATTAAACTCGACCACAACCAATTCCCATGGTACTTTCATTACTAGTAACCTAGAGTTTAAATTTCATCAAAATACCGGCATTATTTTTTGAGTTATGTTGTTTTTAAGATATATATTTGTTAGTCCTTGAACTTTTCAAGGGTTCCAGAACCCGAAATTATGGTACGATTTCGCCCATATGCAATCCCGTCATACTTCTAATACTAGTTAACCCTTGTACACAATTGGAATGTTCTATCTTAATTTTAAGTTACTAGTTTTATTAATTTCGATGATAAGCTTTTACACATTGGGGGGTCTAAGAGAGGTTCTGAACCACCACTCCAATTGATCCCAAATAAGGGGGGCACGCAAGAAATAGTAAAGAACACCCTGGGCCAAATTTGAAGCTTCTACATTCGTTTCAAGTTACTATCTTTATTAATTTCGAAAATATGCTTTAAGGTCCTCGGAACTGAGTGGCTGGTCCCCGACCCATTAATCCAATTGGGCCCAAATTTCAAAGACACTTACGAAATAGGAAGGGACACCCTGATACCAAATTTGGAGGTTCTATTTTCATTGGTTTCGGAATTATGCTCGTTTGGCCTAAATTCGATCAAAAAGTTCTAAGTTCCGAACCCATTGTCCAATCCTCACCGTACGTAATCACCGCCGTAGTTTCATTACCAATAACCTACAGCACAAATTTCATGAAGATAGCCTCATTAGTTGTTGAGTTATCGTGATTTTTAATATATGTTCCTTAGCCCTGACACCGATTAAAAGGTCCGGAATCCGAACCTTTGGGCTGATTTCGCCCTTATATAGTCCGCGCTGTACTTATAGTACTAGTTAACCCTTGTACACAATTAGAATGGTCTATCCTAATTTTAAGTAACTATTTTTAGTAATTTCGATTATAAGCCTTTAAAACTTGGGAGGTCTGAGAGGGGTACAGAACCACCACTCCAATTGATCCCAAATTAGGGGAACACGCAAGAGATAGTAAAGAACACCCTTGTGGCGAATTGGAAACTTCTACATTTTTTCAAGTTGTTATCTTTATTAATTTTATAGATATGCTTTAAGGTCTTCGGTAATGTGTGGCTGGTCCCCGACCCACTACTCTAATGGGACCCAAATTCACAAGACACTAAGGAAATCGAAAGCGACACTCCGATACCAAATTTGGAGGTTCTATCTTCATTGGTTTCGGAATTATGCTCGTTTGGCCTAAATTCGATCAAAAAGTTCTAGGTTCCGAACCCATGGTCCAATCCCGACCTTACGCAATTCCCGAAGTAGTTTCATTACTAGTAACCTACAGCACAAATTTGATGAAGATAGCGTCATTAGATGTTGAGTTATCGTGATTTTTTATATTTGTTCGTTAGCCCTGAAACCGATTAAAAAGTCCAGAATCCGAACCCATGGGCCGATGTCGCCCATATGCAATCCCCGCCGTACTTTCAGTCCTAGTAACCTACAGTTAAAATTTCATCAAGATAGCTCCATTATTTTTTGAGTTATCGTGCCTACGGACGGACGGACATGGCTATATCGACTCAGGCGGTCACGCTGATCACAAATATATATACTTTTCCATATCTAGCTCGCTTCCTTTAGGTGGTTACAAACACCATACCAAAGTTAATATACCCCTTTACCTATTCTATAGGTGTAGGGTATAAAAAAGTTCAAGTAGGTACCTATAGTAAGTAGTAAAACAAAAAATTAAATTTTTTAAATAAATTTTATTTTAACAATATTTTGCATAAAATTATCTAAATAATTCTATAATTCTCTCATATTAATTGTAAAATGAAACATAACCACAGGTATCAGGACCTACAGTTGCGAAATCAGATGCCCAACAGCAATTTATATAATGTATTACATAATTTATACCATGTTTTGATTTCACCATTTGTACATTTATGTACTCTCGTGTTAAACAATTGTAGAAATCTTGAATTTGTTCTAGATGTTCTTTATACAGAAAATTATTTTCTTCATTTCTATATAAAACCTCTGCTAATAATTGGACTACGAAATTTAAATTAATTTTTTTGTGTTATGAATGAATAAAATACCGATTATGAATAAATTTCAATTCTTACTTTTACTTGTTTTTATACTATACTTTAATATAAATTATACTTTTATATTATTATTAGTCATCGACTAACCTTCGTAACGAGTAGACCTTTTTTTTTTTAGTGCTAATCAATAATTTCTTTTATTATCTTTTTCCACTATAGTCATCCTTTTCGTTCTTATACAACTTCTTTTTTCTCACACTTTCATATCAAATTTAACCTAAAAAATAAAAACCAAAATTCATTTAAGTTATACATAAAAATTAAAATTTAAATATATATAAAAAAATTTTTTGTGCAAAAACAACACATTCTGAACCCATAATAGTGCACCATGCCGAAAGAACGGCCGATCCCTTCGGGGAATCGGTTTGCAGATTTGCAGGATGATGACACAGGCCAACCTGGCCCAAAACCAAAACGAGGGAGAGGTAAAGATATTACAAGCGATGTCTTCCCAATCCTACCTCAGGTAAATTTAAATCAACAAAAATGTCCCAAATACGTCTTTATCGAATCCACCCAAAAAGACAAACCACTTTCTTCATTCAGTGTATTTGCCAAAAAAAAGGCACTAGACTGTATTAGTACCAAAATTGATTCCGTAAGCCTTCTTCGTGATGGCAATCTTCTTGTACTCACCAAATCCCAAAAAGTGGCAGACAAATTCCTCAATACAAAAAATTTTGGTGGTTTATGTACCATAACAGCTAAACTTCATGCTACACTGAACTCCACAAAAGGCACAATATTTGATAGGAATTTAATTCCAACAACTGAAGAAGAAATATTAAATGATCTCAAAAATCAGGGTGTTACTAATGTCTACAAATTTTCTAAATTAATTGATAACAAAAAAGTTTATACTGGCCTTATTCTGCTCATTTTTGACTCCTACACGGTTCCAAAAAAAATTGACATCGCTTGGTATCAAGTTAAAGTTCAGGAATATTTCCCAAATCCCATGAGATGCAAAAATTGTCAGCTCCTCGGACATACTGCAAACAAATGTAACAATCCATCAAGCTGTGTTAATTGCTATCTTCCACCACACTCACCACTGCCATGCACTCGAACACTCTGTTCTAATTGCCTCGGAGATCATCCATCTTCCTTCAACAAATGCCCCAAATTCTTGCAACAAAAAGAAGTCTTAAAAATAAAAACACAAAATAAATGCAGCTTTGGTGAAGCGCGAAAAACTTATAATAAGAATAGTTTAAAAACAACAAATAATTCACAAACCTTCTCCTCTATTATTATAAATAGTACATCACAACAAACGAATATTTCAGCATCCAAGTAAAACTCAAATATTCCAAAAAAACTTGATGAATCACCTCTTTCTCCTTCTAATAAACAAAATAAAAATTTAATTGATAATGCAAATAAAAATCTAACCTCAAATTTTCCAACTAATAATTCTTCTTCTCTTTCTCCTTCAACTTGCAATAAAATTTAAAGCACTCTATATTATCTCAAAATAATGTGTCTCCTTCCTTTACATTAAATCAAACAACATATAATGATAATCAAATGCAAAGTTTTAATTCTTCTTTTCTCACTCCTACAAATAATCAAACAGAAATCAATAACAATCACTCTCAATGCACTAATTTCACCAATATAGAAAAAGATAACCCTACTTTAAACAATAACTCATCTGCAAACCTGCAAGACAACAACTTTCACTCAAATTTTTTCACTCAATCAAACCGACTCAATCCAACTTAGTTTTGAACAAATCAAACTCAAAAAATACAAATTCACCTGTTTTATCGGTAGAACTCTCAGACGGTTCTGACAATTAAATTTTAACTTTTCAAAACAATTTAATATGTATACAATTGGACCTTTTACCACTTTAGTCTTAATAGTAAATTTAGAATAGTTAACAACAATTTTCTTAATTTTTACATACACTAATAATTATGTATTATTATGTGCTCATAAATTATATTAAGTTATTTAATAAAATTTTTTGTTTGATAATTGGTCGCACCTTTTTAGCTTTACTCTTTTACTTCTTCGTTTCCAACATTTTTAGTTGTTTAATGCATATTATTCTCAACAAGAATAATCATGTCTGTTATACCAAAAAATCAACTTTATTTCTAAACAAACAAATTAGTTTCCGTTTCAAACCTAAACAATTCAGTTCTCTTGCATTATGTATTATTATGTACTTATGCATTGTACTAATTTATTTAATAAGAATTTTTTGTTCGATATAAGATCGAGCCGTTTAGCTTTTCTTCAATACAAAAAAAAAAATATAACAATTCACACTATTAGCTATTTTAATAATAACAAACTTTGTGTGTTTATAAATATTTACTTTTAGTAATTTTATATTTTTCATTTTTTATATTTATTTTTAAAAATAAAATGACCTTAAATATTATTCAATGGAATATGAAAAGCTACATCAATAACTACCAAGAAATGGAATTAATTATAAAATTACATAATCCACACATTTTATGTTTACAAGAAACCCATATTGTAAACACAGTAAAACCCCTTTGTCCAAAACAATACATTGGCTACTTTCACAATTTTGATCATAACGCAAGAGCTAAACAGGGTACAGGTTTATTAATTCACAAATCTATTCCTCATAAATATGTCCCCATTCAAACTCGACTTTCTGTAATTGAGTTCAACCTCAAATTCCCAATAACTTTAATTTCAATATATATCCCTCCAGAACAAACTCTATCCAATTCTGATCTTCCAAACCTTCTTTCAAATATTAAAACACCCATAATTCTAGCAGGTGACTTCAATGCTTGGAGCCCGCTATGGGGCTCATCATTATACAACATTAAGGGCAAAACTATAGAAAACTCGGTGCTAAGTAATAATTTATCAATTTTAAACAATGATGGTCCAACTCATTTCTCAACACATAACACTTTTACCAATATAGATCTCACTATTTGTACTCCTAATTTAATACCATACATATCATGGAAAATTATCAAAGACCTTCACAGTAGCGACCATTATCCTATTTTAAGTAAACTTACATTTCCCAATGCTACGTCAAACTTACACTCAAAACCCGTACGTTTCAATTGTAAACGAGCCAACTGGTCAAAATTTCAAGATTTAGTAATTAAATCAAATAATAAATTATTACAAACCGAAAACGTTAACAAAGAAACAGCATCAATACAAAAAATCATCCGCACAGCTGCTAATGAATCTATCCCAATAAGCTCTAACAAAAAATTGGGTCGAAATGTCCCGTGGTGGTCTCCAAAATTAAAAAATTTAAGAGAAGAAAAACAAATCGCCTGGAAGAATTTTTGTAAAACACGTACACTAACAAATTTCATTTTGTACAAAAAAAAAACTGCTCTATTTACTAGAGAAAAAAAAGAAGCAAAAAAAGTAGCATTTAATAAATTTACAGAAACTATTAACCCTAGTACCAACACCTCTAAAATTTGGCAAAACATTAAAGTATTAACCTCAAACTACATTCCTTTTCAAATCAAAACAATTAAAATTAATAACTCTATGATTTTTGATCCACAAACAATTTCCACAACGTTCGCAAAATACTTCTCAGAAAGTTCGAAAACAGATAACTTTCCATCCCTTTTCAGAGAAAATAAAAACAAATCCACTTCATTACAAATACATATCCCTCCGAGTTTTAAAGCGAAGTTACTAGAATCACAATTCAATGAACACGAATTTGAACTGTTTTTAAAATCCCTTACAGGAACAACTCCGGGAATAGACAAAATCACATATCAAATGATTAAAAATTCTCCCAAGTTATTTAAAAACAGAATACTTAAACTTTATAACAAAATTTTCGAAACGGGAATTATTCCCCAAGTGTTCAAAACAGCGGCCATTATTCCAATAAGTAAACCGAACAAACCAATTGATGAAATATCTAGTTACAGACCAATCTCACTGCTTCCTTGCTTAGGAAAAATTTTTGAAAAAATGGTCTCTAAAAGAGTAATGTGGTTTCTTACAGCTACGAACTCACTATCTTCAAATCAAGTCGGTTTTAGATCCGATTCTTCAACGATTGATGCCCTTCTATATATAGACCAACTAATTTGCAAAAAAATTTCGACAAAAAATCATATATCTATACTAGCTATAGATTTTGAAAAACCTTTGACAAAATAGGTATCCATGTAGTATTAAAAAAGCTGCTAGAATTAAAAATAGGACCTAAAATGTTCGGCTTCATTAAATCTTTTTTAACCAATAGACAAATCCGCTATAGAGTAAATAACATATTATCCTCCACTTACTCACTTTATAATGGGATCCCTCAGGGCTCTCCGTTATCTGTAACATTAATTTTAATAGCATTCGAAGAAGTCAATAAAATCATTTTAAAACATAAAAATCTAAACCACTGCATCTACGCTGACGATTTATATATTATAAGCAAAGTACAAAACAACAATGAAATATCGCAACAATTTACCGAAGTCCTGAACGAAATAGAGAAATGGTCACAATACTCTGGAACAAACATATCAATAGAAAAGAGCAAACATTTACACATCTGTAGAAAAATAAACTGAACAATATATCAATCAATTTTAAAAATAATAATATTAGTAACGTTAAAGAACTAAAAATCTTAGGTTTAATTTTTGATTGTAAACACAGTTTCCTAAATCATTGTAATTATTTAAAAACTAACTTAGCTGCCAGATTAAATATTATTAAATTCCTATCATCTTCCAATAGCCACATGCATACTAACTCTCTAATAAACATGACTAAACTAACACTGCTTTCGAAAATTGACTATGGATTGCAAATATATGGAAAATGTGCGAAAACTCACTTGAATAAATTAAAAGTTCCTTATCATGCTGCAATTAGAACCAGTCTAAGAGCATTTAGAACAACACCAACAAAAAATCTACTAGCAGATGCTGGGTTTCTCTCATTAGAGGATCGAAAACAGTACTTAACAAGTCGGCTTATCAACAAGTTATTCTGTGACTCAAACAACCTCTTACACACCGAGATGAAATACTTAAAATCGAGAAAAAGAACCCTACGTATGGAATCAACCTTAACGGCTATATACAAACTGTATTTAAAACTGGATCTAAACATAAAGCCAATGGTGCAAAAACAAATAAATTTTTCTCCGTGGCAACAAGCTGAACAGGTATTTATCGATGAACTTGCAAACTTCCGAAAACAATACACCTCGAATACTCAATATCAACAGTTATACGCAGAACAATCTGCAAGTCTCAAGCAAGCCAACTGGAAACTACTATTCACAGATGGATCTAAAACTGGTATAACCGTTTCCTTTGGTGTAGTTAACGAAAACGGTACCACCATAGCTCAAGGCCTTCTGCCGCAGTCTGCTAATGTTTTCGAAGCTGAATTACAAGGCATACTCTGCTCCTTACAACATGCAAGGGAAAGCAAAGGTAAATTTCTCATATGCACATATAGCCTTTCAGTCTTTCAAGCTATAAAAAATACAAGAAATGAATCCGGTTCAATAAACTACACAAGGCAACAATGCTTTATAATGCAGAATAAAGTAAAAATCATGTGGGTTCCTAGTCACATAGGTATAACTGGCAACGAATATGCCGACTTAGCTGCGAAATCCGCAAACAATTACCCACTCTACACATTTATGCCATTTTCCAAAAAATCAATAAACACAAAGGCATCTAAAATAATTCTAAAGACTGTAAAAACTGAATGGGCAGATTATATACATCATTACAAATCAATTAACAAAGACCGTTCAGCTATCAAACTTCCCACAACAACTTCAACCAAAATGAACCGATGCTTTGTCAGAACACGTCTAGGACACACAGCATTAACACATTCGCACTTACTCAAAAAAGAAACTCAACCAATATGCCAATTTTGCAACAGATCCGCCTTAACCATCCCACACATCCTAACAGAATGCACAGCCATCTCACATCACCTCCAATCGATATTTAAAAACAACAATCCTTCAGATCTCCTATGTTTCCCCTCCAATACTAATATTAGAAAGCTATATAACTTCTTTAATAAAATTAAAATTAACGAATTAATTTAAAAAAGTATACATAAATAGTAAATTATAAAAATAAACTGTATCAAATTAAATTATATTAAAATAAAATCAAAATTAGTAAAGTAATATCAAATTAAGTAATAAAAAATAATAATGTAAGTAAAATTCAAAATAATAAACACAAAACAGTTATAAATTAAGCCGATAGCCCTGGCAGCTAGTTGCTTATAAAAAAAAATTGTTAATTATAATTTAAAATTATGGTTAATTGTTATAGTTCTTTTAACTGAATAATAAAACAAAGGTAACCACAAGTTTACTACAAACTTTTTATATTATAATGAAATACTTTTCTTTGTTTTATACCACTTACCACAAGTTTTTTATCAGTATTGTTTATTTATATTTAATTAAATGTATTATTAAATTGTCTTATAAAAATTGAATTACTATATATATATGAATGCAATTTACAAATAATACAAATCTCTTTTAAAAATTGATATCTGTATGTAGACAAAACAAGTAAAGAAACAGTCAGTCGGTGCAACCGACATAGAAATACCCTACACCTATTTGGTTCAAATTTAAGGACATATCCATAAGTCATTTTAACACCATAGAAGCTGCTATTAATTTGATCGTAAGACATAGCTAACCAAATTAACTGTATAATACTAAAAACATTTTCTAATTACCCTATCTATTAAAAAATACTACAAATTCTTACTAATTTATCTATTTAAAAATATTAAAAAACAAACAAACTTGAAATAAATGAAAATATATTTATTCCAATTCAATTACAAAATGAAAAAATTCTAATTATTAAATTTTGTGATAAAAAGATAATCAAAGCATAATATATTTAATAATCCAAATTTTTAAAAATTGCAATTATTTTAAATGGTTAGTTTATATACCTAATAGAAAAGCTTATAAACGCGAAATATGCAATAAATGTATTTCTAAAATACAATTAAAAATTTACACCTTTTCATATAATTCATTGAAATATAAAAATAAATTTTACATAAATGCAGCAAGTACCTTTGAACATAGCTGAACCACTACAATTAAGTCTAGATTTCGGAGACACATAGGACATAGGAAATATATTCTTTGGCTTCGAAATTAAACTCGACCACAACCAATTCCCATGGTACTTTCATTACTAGTAACCTACTGTTAAATTTCATCAAAATACCGGCATTATTTTTTGAGTTATGGTGTTTGTAAGATATATGTTTGTTAGTCCTTGAACTTTTCAAGGGTTCCAGGACCCGAAGTTATCGTACGATTTCGCCCATATGCAGTCCCGTCATACTTTCAATACTAGTTAACACTTGTACACAATTGGAACGCTCTATCTTAATTTTAAGTTACTAGTTTTATTAATTTCGATGATAAGCTTTTACACATTGGGGGGTCTAAGAGAGGTTCTGAACCACCACTCCAATTGATCCCAAATTAGGGGGGCACGCAAGAAATAGTAAAGAACACCCTTGTGGCAAATTGGAAGCTTCTACATTTGTTTCAAGTTACTGTCTGTATTAATTTCGAAAATATGCTTCAAGGGCCTAAGAACTGAGTGGCTGGTCCCCGATCCACTACTCCAATGGGGCCCAAATTTCAAAGACACTTACGAAATAGGAAGGGACACCCTGATACCAAATTTGGAGGTTCTATCTTCATTGGTTTCGGAATTATGCTCGTTTGGCCTAAATTCGATCAAAAAGTTCTAAGTTCCGAACCCATTGTCCAATCCTCACCGTACGTAATCACCGCCGTAGTTTCGCTGCCAATAACCTACAGCACAAATTTCATCAAGATAGCCTCATTAGTTGTTGAGTTATCGTGATTTTTTATATATGTTCCTTAGCCCTGACATCGATTAAAAGGTCCGGAATCCGAACCGTTGAGCTGATTTCACCCTTATATAGTCCGCGATGTACTTATAGTACTAGTTAACCCTTGTACACAATTTGAACGGTCTATCCTAATTTTAAGTAACTATTTTTAGTAATTTCGATTATAAGCCTTTAAAACTTGGGAGGTCTGAGAGGGGTACAGAACCACCACTCCAATTGATCCTAAATTAGGGGAACACGCAAGAGATAGTAAAGAACACCCTTGTGGCAAATTGGAAGTTTCTACATTTTTTCAAGTTGTTATCTTTATTAATTTTAAAGATATGCTTTAAGGTCTTCGGAAATGTGTGGCTGGTCCCCGACCCACTACTCCTATGGGACCCAAATTCACAAGACACTTAGGAAATAGGAAGGGACACCCTGATACTAAATTTGGAGGTTCTATCTTCATTGGTTTCGGAATTATGCTCGTTTGGCCTAAATTCGATCAAAAAGTTCTAGGTTCCGAACCCATGGTCCAATCCCGACCTTACGCAATTCCCGAAGTAGTTTCATTACTAGTAACCTACAGCACAAATTTGATGAAGATAGCGTCATTAGTTGTTGAGTTATCGTGATTTTTTATATTTGTTCGTTAGCCCTGAAACCGATTAAAAGGTCCAGAATCCGAACCCATGGGCCGATTTCGCCCATATGCAATCCCCGCCGTGCTTTCAGTCCTTGTAACCTACAGTTAAAATTTCATCAAGATAGCTCCATTATTTTTTGAGTTATCGTGCCTACGGACGGACGGACGGACGGACGGACATGGCTATATCGACTAAGGCGGTCACGCTGATCACAAATATATATACTTTTCCATATCTAGCTCGCTTCCTTTAGGTGGTTACAAACACCATACCAAAGTTAATATACCCCTTTACCTATTCTATAGGTATAACAAAAAAACAAAAAAAAAATGAAGAAATTTTTTATAAATTTAGTTTTGTGTACCATCATTCAATATTCATTGGGTAAAGCGATTGACATCGAATTAAATGCTGAAAATAAAGAATCTCTTAATTTTAATGTTGTTTTACCATCAAATGAAACAAAACAAATTAATCTGTCTATACTATTATTAAAGCACGTGGCTTCTCCAGAATCTATAAAATCAACAACTACAACAATTACGAGCACAATAACAACACCAAAAACAGAAACTACACCAAATAATGTTTTAGTTGAAGGTGAAGATAATGGAAAAATTGTTACTATACCAGAGTATTAAACTTATTATGTTAGTGTTGATAAAGCTATAGAAGGCTTTCGATTTTAATAAGTAAGGAGTTGGAAACTGGTGGAATTTATGAAAGAGAAAGGGTTTTTTACAGACATTTTAAATTTGAGATACCTAACAACAAAGTTGCAGATGAAATAAAAATACGTTGTGAATATAATGCTACATTCAAAACAAAATCGCTTCAAATAAATTGTTTAGAATATAAAGATATTTTTACAGAAAGAATACTTAGTAATGGTGAAATAAAAGAGATAATTGTTCAAGATAAGTTTTAAGTCAAACTTTAATGTAATAGATTTAAGAAAATACAAACAAACATACCATATGAATATTTTTTAAGAAAAAAAAAAAAATATAAAATAAAATAAACATATTTTTATTTATCTTATTTATTTATTTTATTTTAACAATCATTATTAATATTTAAACTTAATTTGACATTTCATTACTACTAATCCATGAATAATGCTCTGATGAAAATTCAAGCCATTTGACAATGAACTTATCACCATATCTTTTAATAACTTTTTCAATTAAAACAAGTAAAGCAACAGTCAGTCGGTGCAACCGACTTAGAAATACCCTACACCTATTTGGTTCAAATTTAAGGACATATCCATAAGTCATTTTAACACCATAAAAGCTGTTATTAATTTTATCGTAAGACATAGCTAACCAAATTAACTTTATAATACTAAAAACATTTTCTAATTACACTATCTATTAAAAAATATTACAAAATCTTACTAATTTATCTATTTAAAAATATTAAAAAACAAACAAACTTGAAATAAATGAAAATATTTTTATTCCAATTCAATTACAAAATGAAAAAATTCTAATTATTAAATTTTGTGATAAAAAGAAAATCAAAGCATAATAAATTTAATAATCCAAATTTTTAAAAATTGCAATTATTTTAAATGGTTAGTTTATATACCTAATAGCAAAATATGCAATAAATGTACTTCTAAAATACAATTACAAATTTTGAACTTTTCATATAATTCATTTAAATATTCAAATAAATTTTACATAAATGCAGCAAGTACCTTTGAACATAGCTGAACCACTACAATTTAGTCTAGATTTCGGAGACACATAGGACATAGGAAATATATTCTTTGGCTTTGAAATTAAACTCGACCAGAACCAATTCGCATGGTACTTTCATTACTAGGAACCTAGAGTTTAAATTTCATCAAAATACCGGCATTATTTTTTGAGTTATGGTGTTTTTAAGATATATGTTTTTTAGTCCTTGAACTTGTCATGGGTTTCAGAACCCGAAACCATGGTACGATTTCGCCCATATGCAGTCCCGTCATACTTTCAATACTAATTAACCCTTGTATACAATTGGAACGTTCTATCTTAATTTTAAGTTACTAGTTTTATTAATTTCGATGATAAGCTTTTACACATTTGGGGGTCTAAGAGAGGTCCTGAACCACCACTCCAAATGATCCCAAATTAGGGGGGCACGGAAGAAATAGTAAAGAACACCCTGTGCCAAATTTGAAGCTTCTACATTTGTTTCAAGTTACTATTTTTATTAATTTCGAAAATATGCTTTAAGGTCCTCGGAACTGAGTGGCTGGTCCCCGACCCACTAGTCCAATGGGGCCCAAATTTCAAAGACACTTACGCAATAGGAAGGGACACCCTGATACCAAATTTGGAGGTTATATCTTCATTGGTTTCGGAATTACGCTAGTTTGGCCTAAATTCGATCAAAAAGTTCTCAGTTCCGAAACCATTGTCCAATCCTCACCGTACGTAATCACCGCCGTAGTTTCATTACCAATAACCTACAGCAAAAATTTCATGAAGATAGACTCATTAGTTGTTGAGTTATCGTGATTTTTAATATATGTTCGTTATCCCTGACACCGACTAAAAGGTCCAGAATCCCAACCCATGGGCTGATTT